>JAPMUY010001298.1:0-18040 GCA_026901105.3 Galaxias olidus
ATTTTATTTTAATTTATTAAATAGCATTTTTTTTTCGCTGCGTGAGAAGTACGTCAGAACTGTACTCCAGTTACGTCCTTGCAAACCCCTCCCATTGGAGGAACGCGCACATTCCTATTGTCCAAGATGGCGACGCTTCTGCAGGTCCACTGATGCTATTATGTTTTTAAAGGTGTTTATCGTTGTATTTTAGAATTTATGCAATCAGTGCAGGTCATAAGCTATAGCATATCTTAACCGCAGCTATCGTTTCTGTACCTATTTTCTAAATAACCCAGGAATTCGCTCCCAGACCGGATTCCGTGCGTAGACACTGAAAAGTTTGGGTTCCATCATTTTAAAATGAAGCGACAGGCCGGGAGAGACGGTAGCCCCTCTAGGGCCTTAGCCAAACGGATACGGGAAAGAGAGCGGGAACGAGAAGGGGCACGGAGAGAGGAGATACCTGCCGCGCCACTTGCAATGCTTCTGGCAGAGAGTCGGAGTTACCACAAGCGTAGCCGCAGCAGAGAACGAGAAAAGCCTCGATTAAGGGAGGAGCGCGCGGCTGTCCTGGACCTACACCACAGGCAGGCTCACCACGAGCTGGGATTGATCGGCCGCCCGCCGCCCAGGACCACGGCGGCAGAGCTACCGGGCGCACGAGCGGGTAATTTGGAATACAAAACTTTGTTGATTAGTAATCTGGGTTCGCAGGTTTCAGACGAGCATGTTGAGGACGGTCTTTTTCACGAGTTTAAAAAGTTCGGAGACGTTAGCGTTAAGCTCTCACACACGCCAGAGCTGGGGCGGGTCGCGTATGTTAATTTCAGACACCCAGAGGATGCTAAGGAAGCCAGACACGCTAAATCCACCAGGTTAGTTCTTTACGACCGTCCATTAAAAGTAGAACCCATGTATGTAAGACGACGCAGCTGCACGCCACCGGATGTCGGCTATTTACCTTTGCATGCACCCTATGCTTACCGACAAAGATCCCTCTCGCCTCCCGGGATGAGTGGCCTGAGAGACATGAGGCCAAGACACTATCCCGAGGGCATTGGGCTGAGCAGAGAAAGAGAGAGGATTTTAGACTATTATGGAATGCTGGACGAGAGAGGGAGACCTTATGGCTTCTCACCAATGCCTGTGGTGGAGGATTTAAAACCGGAGGATGACCAGCGAGCCACCAGTAACCTGTTCATTGGCAACCTGGACCACAACGTCACAGAGGGCGAGCTGAGGCGGGGCTTTGACAAGTACGGCATCATCGAAGATGTCATCATCAAGCGCCCCGCTCGCGGACAGGGAGGAGCCTACGCCTTTGTGAAGTTCCAGAACCTGGACATGGCCCACCGGGCCAAGGTGGCCATGCAGGGCCGGGTGATCGGCGGGAACCCGGTGAAGATCGGCTACGGTAAAGCCAACCCCACCACCCGGCTGTGGGTGGGCGGCCTGGGCCCCGGTAACCTCCTGGCAGCCCTGGCCCGGGAATTTGACCGCTTCGGCAGCATCAGGAACATCGACTACGTCAAAGGGGACAGCTTTGCCTACATCCAGTACGAGAGCCTGGACGCCTCGCAGGCTGCCTGTGCCCAGATGAGGGGCTTTCCTCTTGGGGGCCCCGAGCGCAGACTCAGGGTGGACTTTGCTAAGGTGGAGGAGAGCCCGCGGAGCTTACCTCCAGGCTACCAGCCCCCCGTACCAGTCCCAGCCCACTTTGACCTCCTGCCAGAAGGGTACAGCAGCCGTCATCGCAGCCTGGAGCGGGAGCTGAGATCCAGGGAACGTTCCCCTCGCTCGCCGCCCCCCCACGGCATGCTGACCCAGAGGGAGAGAGCCCTGCTAGAGAGGGACTTCCCCAGTCCCACACGCAGCCTGGAGCGGAGAGGTGCCGGCGCAGCCGAGGCCTTCGGGAGGGGAGGGAGAAGCGCCCGGAGCCGCAGCCGGAGCCGGGAGCGCTGGCTCAAGGAGAGGGAGGAGAGGAGGGGCCGTAGGAAGAGCAGGAGCAGGAGTCCGTCGGTGGACAGGACTCTGGAGGAGAGGGGCCGGGAGAGGGAGAGGGGCCGCTCCAAGGTCCGAGGTGCCGTGGTGGCGGTCGGCCCCACGTCGCCTGAGGCCAGTCCAGACCGTGCCCGGGTGCGAGCGCCGGACTCCACCACGGAGCCCCGTGACCAGTCCCCCGACGCTGCCGCCGCCGCTGCCGCCCGCCACCACGCCTCGGCCAGCGAGGAGCCTGATCCTCCTCCTCCTCCGTCCGGCGGACGCCACCACAAGCGCTCCTCGGGTGGCGCCAACAACCACCACCACAGGACAAGCGAGGGCAACAGCAAGAACGCGTCGGACGCACACAACACCAACAGCTCCTCCCCGCCCACCAGCCTCTCCGAGTTCTCCCAGAGCCTGACCAAGTCGTGGCACGGCTTCCTGGCGCTGAAGAACAGCAGCTTCCCCACCGACATGTTCCTGCTGGAGGGCGGCGCCGCCTTCTTCTCCGCGGCCATGAAGGAGAGCCTGGCCCAGCAGCAGCAGAGCCACGGCCAGCCCGGCCAGCTGAAGATCGCCCAGCGCCTCCGCATGGACCAGAGCCGGCTGGACGAGGTGACGCGGCGCGTCAAACAGGGCCGGCCCGATGGCTACGCGGTCCTGCTGGCCCTCCAGGGCCCCGTGGACCGCCAGGCCCCGACCCCCGAGCCGGGGCTGCAGGTGCGCCTGCTCCGCCACCTGGTGACCTACCTGCGGAACAAGGAGGCGGCAGGGGTGGTGAGCCTGCCGGGGGCCATGCTGTACGCCTTCCCGCCCGGGGACTACGCCCAGCAGTACCTGCAGAGCGCCAAGAGGACTGTGGGAAACCTGGACGAGGAGCACCTGCTGGTCGTCATCGTCAACGACTCCAACTGATCGGACAGATGGACACTCACTCCCTTGCCCCCCACACCCAACACACGCAGGCACCGAAACACACACACACACACTCAGACACATACACTCCCCCCAAAAATGATTACACTACTACTCATTGATGGACAGGACTAATGTGAAAATCTTTCACGTGGACACGGTCTGTTTCCTAGCTAACTAGAGGACGTCTCGTTTCAGTGGCTCTTATCTATAGAAAATCACTCCAACACTACCCTACACCAGTCTCTACGCGGTTTTTATGACGGCTGTCTAGTTACTGTGAGCGGAGAGGAAATGTACAGGTCTACGGTAGTCCAGAGCTTGTTGTTGTTTTTATACCCTGACTGTCACCAGGCAACACTAAACAGTGGTTGGTTTACACCCGATGTTTTTATCAAACAGACCAAGCCGTTTTACTAGGAGCTATAGGAGGCCTAGAATATTCCAAATTCAATGATTGTACTGTATTGTTATACATAGATGGTGAGGTAGGTTTTATTCTTCTTCTGTTGAACCATTCCAGTGGTCTCATTTTAAAAGTGTGTGTGTGTGCGCTCGCGCGCATCGTGCAGGTTAGAAGTCCGTCATTTCAGTTAACCGTTACGGTTATTTTAACTGCAAAGTAATTTTTCAGATTTGTTTCAATGGTTCTTTATTTCAGAATGTTATCTCTGATTCAGCTGTTGTCACTGATCATATGTCATTATACCTCCAGCCACCCTTACATTTCTGTTCATCCATAAACCTTACTCCTTCCATCCATTGGTGTGGTCATTTGAAATTCTTGTCTTCCATACTTAAGTCAAAATATAGCCTTTTGATTGGTTTAAAATGGCTGGGAAGGATGAGAAGGTGTTCCCGATTTAACATTCCAAGGACCAGCCTTGGATATAGTAGCAATGTGAAACTCATTTATAGCCCGGATGGACAACTTAAAACTGCTACAAATGCACACCAAATATTGATAAAGGATTCTAATCGTTTTGTAGGTCTGTGTTTTTCTTATGGAGTCCTTCCTAACTGTTCAACTCAACTGACCTCACCTGCAAATGTTTATTTGAGAAGCAAAGGATCTTTTAGTAGGAAAAGATAAATGTTTTAGCCAATCAGAACACATTATTTTTCTGTCATTCCCTCTTTTAGCATATGTTGCCTGAGCATTGTATGATTCTTCTAGTGCAATGGAACTGGAGGTAGGCTGTGCCTATCTACTCAAATCACTTCCATCAGTTGCGACAGGCTGCTCTTCTTAAGTTACCTAAAACAAATAAATTCAATATATAGCACACTTTTCTTGTGAACTGTTATTTGAAAGAAAAAAAAAGAAAAAAACTTAAATGTTCTATTATTTTATATTGTTTTCCCCAGAAATCAGTTGCTCTGTGAAACATGCTTACTACAAACCATCTTTTTTGTATTGTGATAGCTAGTAAATGGCGTTGTTTAATCATTTGTATTAATTATTTTCAAAACTCCTAGTGCAATACCTTTCCTTCACACCATATTGAATTTGTATGTTAAAGGGAGAAACACGGCCTTTTAACAGTGAAGAGGTTTTATTGAACCTTTTTCCACGTGTTACATTTTCACTCATAGTTAAGAACCCTCCTAAACAACCATTCATTGACCACCTCACCACTAAAATGCGAGGCAGGTCAAAGACACATTCAAAATGAAAAGAAATAGATCTGAATGAACATCTGTTTAAAATAGTTCCTGTGTTTGCAATGTTATAGGTGTACTTGATTTCTCTGAATGCAACTTGACAACTAATTGCAAGGCAAACTAAATCAGACATTCACTTGATTTTATTTTTGAATAGATACTTTATCTTGGTCTTATGTAAAAAAAAAAAAAAAAAGAACTCATGTGCGCCTGATGACTTTATTCTGTAGAACACATGCTGTAAATGTGTATTGCTTGCTTTTCCTGTACCATCTGACTGGTGTCTGACCGAGAACTTTGAAAACGATAGCCCTCGTCAAAACCGTGACAATCGGTTTCTTACACTACATCAGATTGGTTTATTTTACTTCCTGTCGACAGTTGGACATGTATTCTGTATGAGAAAATGTAATAAAACATTTTATTCTCTTGTTTATATATACTGTGTGCAGCTTTGGTATCATTATTAACTCTCAGTGTACTCATTGGTTATACAAGGCCTGATATACAATACATACAGGCCAAACTGGTCACACTGCTTCTTATGCCCTCTATAAAACTTGTAGCCTACTGTATGTATGCATTTCATGGATTTAGTATAGCATATTTGTATACTTCTGCATTGCAAGACTTTCTTGACATGTAAATGATGTATTAATGATGCTGCCCAAGACACTGCAGTAGTAAAATACTGCATACTACATAGACCTAATAACATTTCTTGCATGTGTAAATAACCCTTGCAGTGTATCTCTCTACCTTAATGTTTTTTTATGTTTCTCTGTTCCCTAGAGATTCTATCTAATCAACTCGGACACCTGCTCCAAGCAAACAAATCGACTGTGATCAATGAAAACTGTCGTGTGGTTCTTTTTTTTAATCAATACCTTACCCTTCATTGGCCTAGTTTGCGGTCATTAGTTTCTTTAGTTTTACAATCTGCGGATGAGTACCCTCCTGACACTTGCTGTTCCCACTTGCTTACAATCGCTTTGGCACTAGTTTCAGAATCTTTCGGTCATTCAAAATGCAATTCACACATTACATATGAAAGCACTATCATTTCATGGAATACATCTAACTATCAACTCATACAACTGCTCCAATTAAAAGTTAAGTGTTGCATTGATCCTAATGAATAGCTTTAGGCAAACTGATAAAACAATATTCCATGTTTAGATCGTGAACGATCCAGGGTAAACGGATCAATTGACACCAATTACGTGACAAATTAAACACATTTACTTTGTATATTTTATCACCATCCTTTGTAAGATACTGTTTCTATGGTCATGTTTATCACTGTTCCAGACAATGTTCTCAGGTTCGACAGCATCTATATGCAGACCCTTTATCAATGCCTTTGCAATACCAATAACTTGTTACTGATGATCAATATCACATCGCAGTAAGAGTAAACAGTCAAAGGATTGGTATTTACCTTCAACAACATAGCAACAACATGGAGCAGGCAGGTGATGCGGTCCATAGTAGAGGTCCAGAAGTGAGATGACAAGAAAGAGGAGGAGTAGGAGGAGAAGGAGGATAAAGAAGTGGTGGTGAAAGGGATGCCAGGGGGACGAGTATCTGATCGGTGGACGTGGGCCTCGTCTGAGAGGTATTGTGAGGGGACACGGCTAAGGACGAGGCCACGGAACAAGACAGAGTTGATGGAAAGATGTGTTTTTGCAATTTCAAGTTGAAGAATATGTCTTTTTTTTACACTTTGTAGCTGTACTTATTTCATCTTAGTTTGGGATTTTACTGTATTCCATAGAGTAATTACATTTCGCATTTTGTTAAGTGATTCTATTGTGTCTCTGCACTACTCATTTTACGGAAATGCATTTTAAACCATTCTGAAACGACAACCTGTGTTGCAAGTGGTGACAGTTTCAAGTGGTGTGTCTTAGCTTTTGAAAAATGTCCACACCGTTCTGAAATTAGTGCCGAAGGAATTGTAAACAACTGTAATGTCTTCGTTCAAGTTGTTGACCTTTGCGTTAACAGTCTATGGCCCCTAGAGGGCGGCATTACCAAGGATTCTGACATTGACGAAGAGGCAGCGGTTAAAAAAACACACAAGATTTATAGTATATTACGTAAGATAACCGCATAATTGTTATTAATTCATGATTAGTCTTGTCCCTTTGCTGTGAGTGGGTAATTCTAACGCTGGGTAAAATTACACTGTTCTTTGAAACAGTGCTTCAATTTGAACTTTTCAGGCAATAAAAAAGCCATAAAATATTGATCATATGCAATTTGTGTGGGTGGTCCTTTGGGTGTGGTGGTGATCATGCGTGTATATCGGTACCCCCTCCTTGCAACACTCACACGCACACATACATACACAAATACACACACACACACACACACACACACACACACACACACACACACACACACACACACACACACACACACACACACAATTCATTTAATGAGTTTAATCATACTGTATGTATGTCCACATTACATTGACAATTATACAAAATTCAAATGTTAAATAGACTTTTCACACAAACTCAAACACACACACACTCTCTTTATCTTTCTCCCATACACTTACTGTGTCTCATATGCTATTTTTCTTTCTCTCCCTGTGTGTGCTTGCAGTAATCTGACAGCGGTACACCGCTGAGCTTTTACAGGGGCAGGAAATGGAAGGTGCTGAAATATTAATGTGAATCAAGAAGGCTCCAATGAAATCCATTAGGAGGCTTGAATCAATGGGAGGGCGGGGCAGGTAGAAGATTCCTCCCTAGCTGACCTACATGGAATAACCAGACAGGAAGCAATGGCGGCACACGGGGAGTTTTTCCGGATGGCCTAAAGTCCTTTCCTCGATACTTTGCCTTGTCCTCCCCTGCACAGCAAGGCTGCGATGAGGACACAGTGTGTATTCTGAACTGAACACAGCCAGTGACAGACACCACCAGTAGGGGAGACATTGACTGACTCACAGTCTCAATTGGTTTAATAGGACTTTAGAGAAAGCCCTTAACATGATCGGATGGCTGGGCCATTTGACAGACCTTGGTTGTTGAACCGACGAGGTAATGGCGTAAAGATAACAGTAGAAAGCCAGAAAAGGCAACATAATCATGTTAGTCTATTAACTTTGGCGCCCTCTCTCTCTCTCTCTCACTCTCTCTCTCTCTCTCTTATCCTCCATTCTCCTCCGGTACGATACAGACCGTGCTCCCTGTGTCCAACATTGCTCCCGGCCGCACCCCACTCAGCCATACCCAGCAGCCTTGCCACATTGTACTGTACTGTGCCATGCCATGCCATGCTCAGAGACATCAGCTGCTCTGGCTGGGATTTATTCCCCAAAACGATTCATCCTTTTGTCAACCTGTTCCCGTCCTCTCTCGTCTCGTCTATGTGTCCTGGCTTGCTTCCTTCACAGAGGTCTGTCAGAGGTTCCTGGCTTGTCGTTGTTGACACGCAGCCCAACCTATGCAACAGGGAAAGGGGAAGTCCGAGTTTGTGCTGAAATGGTCCCCCCTCAGTCACACTCTGAGCAGAGCTCTGTTAGAACAATGGATGCCTTTATTCCCTTTCAGGATTCTAAATGATATTTTTAGATGCCAGACAAATATTGCATGTGATCCATTAAAATTGGAGTTTCTGTTTTTTTGTTTTTTTTTATAGATAATCCTTTCTGCACGCATTGTGGTTGTCTGCATGTTTGACCTGCTGACTGTTTTCCTGAATGAGGAAGATAATAAAACAGGCAGACACACACACACACACACATACCCACCCCCTATCACACTGTCCCACCCGGGTGCTCTGGCAGGAGAACTTGATAGCCCCTACAGCCTAAGGGGCCTGGGGGCCACAGCCCCATGCTGGCAGATGGTGGAGTAGAGGGGCTCTTCTGTACAGACCTCCCACTACTCCTCCCTTCTAATGATCTCTTTCTCTCTCACTCTCTCTCTCTCTCTCTCTCTCTCCCTTTCCCTCTCGCTCTCTTTCTCTCTCTCTCTCTCTCTCTCTCTCATCCCTCCGCCTGCTTTTAGCGTAACACCCTTCTTTCTCTTCTGTCCATTTCCTCTTCATCTATCTTTGTCTCCCTCTCTTCATCTAAATCTCTATTTTCCTGACACTCCCTCCTTCTTTACTCCTGTCCACTTATCTCTCTCCATGTCCTCACGCCCCTCCCTCACTCATCTCTTTTTGTGTTTGCTTAATATCTCAATCTCTCTCTCCTCATGTCCTCCTCTTTATAGTGCCCCTCCTCCCCCCTTGTCCTTCCCCTCTGTTCCTCTTAAGCAGTCTCCCCCTCTCCCCTCATCTCTATTTCTCCTCCTACTACCTCTCCTCACTACTCTCCCCTCTCTCCCCCCCCCCCCCCCCCCCCTCTTCGCTCTTGTGATGGATCAGGTTTGGTGATTGGGTTGTCAGGCCTCTGGAGCATCTGCTCCTCTGGGAGCCATTCGCTGGGAGCTCGCCTGTGTGTGTGTGTGTGAGTGCCCGTGCACGCGCGCGTGTGGGTTCACGGCCTATGCCGAGCTGATTGGATTGGATTGCATTTACAGGCAGAAGGCCGGATGTCGGAACAAAGAGACGTCAGTCAACCTCCCTGCCATCCACCCCCGCTATGGCACCGGCGCAACTGCTGCAGTTCCGCTGCAGCAACGTGTGTGTGTGTGTGTGTGTTTGCGTGTGAGACCCAGAAAACCAGAAAGACGGTTTGACACGCTCTCTCTGGTTCCGAGAGTAACACCCATTAGCTTTTTATTGCCCACCCGATTTCCTCCTGGTTTCTGGTGCATCGTGAACACAGTTAATATGAACAGACAAACTCTGCGGGGACGTTGAATTGTGAATAAAAAAAAAAAAAACGCGTTTAAACCTATGCAACAAACCCCAAACAATCAGCAATCAGCCCTCATTCAACTTGGCAAGTGTCCAACCTGCCCCTATCTGATTACATACTATACAGCAGATGTGGAAGTATACTTTCTGCATCGCTCCCAACAGCGGTTGTTGGATCTAAGGAGCATCATCCTCTCTTGCTTTCAGTCTGAACCTGCAATTGTTGTCAGCACAGGCCTTAGCGCGGGAGAGGCTGTATGGATGACTGTGTAATTATCCCGCACCATCTCAGACCGGCCTCTCTCTGGAAAGGCTTTAATTGGTGTGTAGCTCTCTGTGGTGATTGTTGTTTTAAACTCCGGGCTGGTTGGAGGCAGCTAGCGATGCTGTAATTACTATCATGGCCTCTCCTCGTCTCTCCTCCTTCTGTCTCCGTCGTCCGCTTGGAGGAGAGGGCGGCGGTTGTCGCCATGGAGCACATGGACGGGTTCCATAACGTCGAAGTGTGCTCTTTAGGGATCCATAGTTTCAGTCCGCCTGCCAAGCCTCTTCTTGATCTGAAACGCAACACGACACACTGCACTGTAGGCACTGATATGCCAAGACCCACACACACGCACACACACAATTGAATATACGCTATGTGTCTCTTTCTCTCTCTTTAAAAGCAGACACACCCTCAGCCAACATGTACAGTACACTCTATCAACAAAAGCACACTCACACACAGGCAGGGCTCCACCAAAAGCAGCGCTGCTGCCCAGAAGAATTTGTTTGTGTTTTAGCAGCTGCTGAGGAGTAAAGCTCTTATTCCTGGTTCTCTTTCATCTTCGGGTGGCACTGGGCTTTGTGTTTTGTGACACGTTGGCTCGCCGCCAAAGCCAAGAGAAAAATAGAGAGATGGAGGGAGACGGTGTGTGTGTTTGTGTGTGTGTATGTGTGTGTGTGTTAGGAGGACCGAGGTTGATCCCTGTGATCTGTCACTGTATCAGGCTCAGAGATATCATTAAACCTGGCTCTCTCTGGGACAACATGACAAACCTTTGTTTTTTTTTTTTACTATCACAAACACACTCACACTGCTCAAAGGGCCACTCTGAACTGAGCTGACCTTATGTGCACTTGGCTAATTCACAGTGGTACGTTCACAGTTAGGAGATAGGCCTTGTGTAAAGTAGTCCGTGTGGGACCGGTGCAGCTCAGGCACCATGGTGTGGAAACACAGCAGCCGACTGGTATCGCTCTAATAGAATGACAAACTATTTGTTGTTCCTTCTCTAAATGGCCTTGCTCATGCAAATGTATTCAAACATAAAACGAACTATGCAAAAAAACAACAACATAGAAACTTAACCCTTTGCTGCTTTACAACAGAGTTCCTCAACGAGAGATTAAATCCTTTAGCAGTACCCTGCTTTGGTTTTATCCGTCATTAGAAACAAAACAAAACCCAAAATACTCAAAACATTGTGACTGGTATCTGTGTTCAGATGACAGTGGTTCATATGTAGTATCATAGTTAAATGAAGTGGTGAAAAGCTTTATTTTGTTGATATGATCTGTAGCTAACTATCAGTGGAACTGTCATAGAAATTGGACCAAATGTTTTTATTCACCCTTTCCCACATCTCCAACAAGGCAGGTGAAGAAAACCACTTCTCAGTGAGTCAAACTTGTGCGTCCCTCTCACAATTACCTCGTTAAGGGCAATGCCATTCTCACGGCTGTCCCCATCTAAAAAAGAACAATGCGGAGGTGTTGCTTTGACTCTTTGTGTTGTGGGGGAGGGCAGGCAGTAATTTTGTTGTTGTGATGTTCGGAGGGAGATTGTTCCACTAGGACAGAGGAGAGTCGTGACCGGGGTACCAGGCTACCCTGTCCATGGAGAAGGGGGGAGCGATGACATGAAGCGGATTGCAGGGTGCAGGATGCTGAATAATAAACCGGAGGAAAAAAGAGGTCTTTCTCTCACAGCCTGATAGACTAGGACCAGTGACTTGAATCTGATGGGCGCTGCCACTGGGGGCCGGAGCGGCGTGTGCCTATCAGGGGGGTGGCGTGTGTGAACTTTAACTGAAGGCCAGACGTGCGGCCGCATGCTTTATTAGCTGGAGACAGGTTGCAGGAGGCCGGACGAGAGACGTCAGGAGGCACGGAGCCACGGAGCCACTCGCGTGAGGAGGGGCCGCCGCTCCCGCCTCCTCCCAATGTGACAGAGCGTGAAGCGCCGGGGGCGTGTTACTTCCGTGATGTTCGATGGCAACTGCAAGGCAACTGGTTCTCCACGGTCACCCCTGAGCTCCTCACTGTACGGAGGGAGACCTAACCTGACTGTGTGGGGTGGTTAGGTGGTTATCAGCCCTGAGCTCCTCACTGTACGGAGGGAGACCTAACCTGACTGTGTGGGGTGGTTAGGTGGTTATCAGCCCTGAGCTCCTGATTGTACGGAGGGAGACCTAACCTGACTGTGCGGGGTGGTTAGGTGGTTATCAGCCCTGAGCTCCTCACTGTACGGAGGGCGACCTAACCTGACTGTGTGGGGTGGTTAGGTGGTTATCAGCCCTGAGCTCCTCATTGTACGGAGGGAGACCTAACCTGACTGTGCGGGGTGGTTAGGTGGTTATCAGCCCTGAGCTCCTGATTGTACGGAGGGAGACCTAACCTGACTGTGCTGAGCTCCTGAGCTCCTGATTGTACGGAGGGAGACCTAACCTGACTGTGCGGGGTGGTTAGGTGGTTATCAGCACTTCACAACTGCAATAAAGCATGTGGAAGAAGTGGGAATTTTGTTCAGTGTTTTTATTTGTTATAATGGCATGTACGTAAAGGAAAACAACAAGATAGAAATAACAACTGCTAAACAACCCAGAGAACAACACAAAACGTAACTAACTGGATGATGATACTTACTCAATAGAATATCTGTCATAAATGTAGTTTTCATGTTCAAGTGCAATACAATATTCATAATCATATTTTTTTTTTCTTTTCGAGTCAAAGGGTTCAATGTTGTAATGTGTGGCTGGAGTGTTAATTGGAATGAATGAACTGTCCGAACTGGGCAACACCTAGTTTAAAACAAACCTTTGACCTAAGTGAACATTTTTCACGCAGCCTTAAATGTTAGAAAACGTCAGTGCAAGGCTAGCTAAAAACAAGCACCCCTCAAGTTTTCCACGGAATCCAAACATCGAGAGCATTTATTTTGCTTGGGTCAGATTCTCATGCATTTCACCGAACGTTCTCCATGGTCCGTAAAGACAAAGCCAAATCCTGTACCCCATCTTGATCACTGAGGGGGCCTGGTTCACAAAGCGTTTAACCTGAAATACACCTGTTCTCATATTGTCCACGTAAACATTTTGTTTTAATAATGATATCTTTTTATGATACTTATGTTTTGGAGGATGCTACAATTAAGCTAGCGTTCATGATTCAAGCTAAAGGCTTTGCCCATCAGGCCCAGTTCGGCAGTATTAGCCCTTTCACTTTAGTAGCTTCCCCACACCTCTGTCTGAAACTCCACAGAACATAGGGCGCTCTGCTGGACCACAAAGACATGTTTTGCATAGACATCAATTCAAGTCAAACTCATGCAAATGAATTGGGAGGAGAACAAGGATGGAATCAAAACAAAACAAATAAAAACAAAATGGAAGACAAAAAAAGGAAACAGGAAGTGGGTGGATTAATGAATCAGTGATTGTTTAACTAATTAACAAGTGTCCACAGTTAAGTCAGTTCATTAATAGCTGGATTTTATAAAAATAAGTGAGTTCATATATCGCATTATTCATTTAAAAAACAAATAAACAAACAAATAACTCTATGCATTACACTCTATTGAATTAAATAGTTAATGTGTTTGATGCAGTTGAGCGAACACACTATTTGTTTACCTTCTTAGATTTCTTTGTCATTATCTGATTAGTATTGCTATTTTTTCTTCTGTGAGAAAGGAGTCGTGACATGACCTAGGCCTGTGTGTGAATGTGTGTGTGTGTGTGTGTGTGTGTGTGTGTGTGTGTGTGTGTGTGTGTGTGTGAACATGTTAGTGTCTGTGTGTTTGGTTAGAGAGGCCAAGCAAACATGCAGCAATAGTCTGTGACAAGGGCAGTTACCATGCATAGCACCTGTATTGGACAGCTTGAGCAAGAAAAGCTTCCCTTGGTACCATACACAGAAAGGACAGTGTCTGGACAGTTGATAGCTAGGCCGACATTTGCAAATCCATGTATTCAGCTATGGCAAAGTCAGTGTTAATCATTTGTCTAGTTGTATTGATGTATCAGTTGTGAAAACACAATTCCTCTAACTAACAAAAACACGTTATTTTTATTACAATAATACACTAGAAATGAAAAAAACACAGTTGGGGTTTGAAATAGAATAAAATGTAAATCCAAATCAAGTTTAAACTTCAGAGACATGTTGGAGACAAAAAAAGAAAGTAAAAAGAAGGGTGTAGCCGAGTGTACAGTGTATTCCTGAAGCAAAGTCAGCGTGAGACACTTCTGTTAAAATCTTAAGAGTAATACTCATCGTCATAATAAATAAAAAAAATAAATAAAAACAACACATATGAAAACAGTGTCATCCAAAAAGCTTGTAGACACCTAACGACACAACGAAAAAAAAGCTATTTTGTACCAGTTTTCTTTGCTTTAAAAACCTTTTTTTTTTTTTTTTTTTTACATTTAAATCAAAAACAAACAAAAGTGTAAGAAAAACAAATAACAATGTAGGAAGCAGAAAGAGGTGGACAGAAACGTCGACATCATCATAGAAAAGCTGAGTCTGTCTGCTCAGTCCCTCGCCAGTGTGTACTGCACTTACAAACTCTCTGAGGGGAATATCTTATATTAGTCAATAAATAGGAAAGCAGACAGTATATGAAGGGATGATTAGAGGATCAGAGGCTAAAAAGGAGGGAGGAAAGGAAGGACGGGATAGTGGAAGAGTATTTATGGCTTTTAGAGGCTTTTATGATTCATTATCATAAACACCAACACTGTAAATAGCTACTGGCCCCAGCCATTGTCTCCTCCCTGTTTGGTACCTTAGTGCTGGGCTAAAAAGAAACTACAGTAACTACATTGGTCAACGCTAAGTGGGATACTTGGGATGAACACGGCCAGTGGGTGGTTTCTACGGAGGCTAAGGAAGCAATCTGCCTTCTGTTGGAATTAACACACAATATACCTCCTCGATTTGAGAGTATATTTCCAACATCAAACATCTCTTCAGTCCCTACTTGCCCCCATTTCCTCTTTCATCCAAAACCCCACGGATCGTGTTCATCAACAGAAACGTACCTACAAAGTCACCATCGTTATAACACAGTTCGTTCCTCCTAAGTATCCCACTTGAAATTTCTTCACTACACCAGGCAGGCGGGCTGGAACAGAGAGAGAAAGAGAGAGAGAGAGAGAAAGGAAAGCTATCCTTCCTTCGTCTCCCTCCCCTCAACAACAGTCCAACCCGCCTACCAGCCACACCCCGGGCCGCGCTCCCGACGCCCTCCTAGTACGGTGCAAACTTCTGTCTCTCGGGTTTCTTCATCCCGTTGGCCGAGGAGATCTTGGCGGTGTAGGAGGCCAAGGCGGCGGCGGCGGCGGCGTGGGCCTGAGACGGGACCGCCGCCTGCTGGACGGAGCCTTGGACCCCCGCCATGGCTGCTGCTGCTGCTGCTGAAGGGGGGGAGGAGAGTGCCAGGTAGGGGATGGATTTCATTCCCAGGAGGCTGGAGAGGGGGAAGGCATAGGGGGTGCCCAGCATGGTGGGGGCGGCGTGGGGCATGGAGGGGAGGGCCCCCATGGCCGCTGCCAGGGAGGAGGAGGCGGAGGCAGGGGGGGCGGGCTGGGTGAAGGTCATGTTGAGGTCAACGGGGTTCGGCATGGAGGAGGACTGGGCGGTGGATTTGGCGGTCTCTAAACTGGAGGGAGGAGGAGGAGGAGGAGGAGGGAGAGGCAGAGGAGGTGGAGGGTGGAGGGAGAGGAGAGGGAGACGGAGAGGGAGAGGGAATACCGGATGGAAAAAGGTTAGAAGGTTAAATAAAAGACATGTTAAAGAAAGAAATTGAGAGAGAGAAAAAAAAAAATTACGAAAGAAAATAAAACAAAAAAGGAAAAAATTGGAAAATAAAAAATCATAAGAGAGGTGTGTTTTGCTGAGGGTTGCAACAGATTATTTGAGGGAGGGGAGTCTCTGCACTCATGGGGGGGAGGGGGTGCTATAAGTTGGGGTGATGGCTTGGGATGGGGCTTTGGGAGAAGGAAACAAAATTGTTATAGAAATCCATTAGGATTCACTTACTTTCAGGCTGTTACCTAACAAATAATGGCAACATATTATCCATACTGAGATATAAACATTATTGCTACACGTGATGATATGCCCGACTTGGATCTGCAGTTGCTGCTGCATAAGCATATATTTATTAATAACGCAGCACATATATGATGACGTGAGCTGCCACTTGACACTATTCCAACATTTCGTCTTCGACATCGGACTTCAAGGTAAATTCATCTCCATTAGGTTCTATAGCGGAGCAAAACGGGTGTGGGGAGGAAAGACTATACCTCAAGTCTACCATTCACTGTCAGTGAACACTCTGGCGCTATGGCACTTTAACACGTGTGTGAGTGGGGGCTATTAGAGACAGAGAGAGTACTGGCGGCGCTGCGGTTATCTCCGTCTCCTCTCGCGGCTGGTGTCTCTTTGCGGGCGGGGGGTGTCCAAATGTCACGTGCTGACGCAACACCTGGAAACGTTTCGGATGGAACCTGTCTGGTGTGGTTACGCAGCTGATTGGACCGGGGAGAGTTCCGTAGAGAAAGGTTCGAGAAGGCATGAGAAATCACCCGCAGACACAAAGACCAGATGTGGTTGCACAATTGTCAAACCAGTGGATTTTGTTGACATAGAGCAAACACAATAACAGCTTCTTTTTTTTTGTTCTCCTCGGTTTTTATGTTGTACATATTTGCGATGTGCCCCCTGAATGAATCATTCAAATGCCCAGTCATTTAGATTCTGTGAGCCTCTGAAAATAGCCATTGGACTGACCAAGCTGACGACCAACTAACAGGCAATGCTATGGCAGTCATTGTTCTATACACACAATAGTATTTCTAAATTCGGAGGGAAAACAATCTCATCGCTTCTATTGCAAGGCCCTTTATATATATAGACACTCAGGGATGCAGGACTATAATGTGTCTGTCGATAGGTAATCCCACTACGGAAGCACTTAATCTGCGTCTGTCTGGGGGAACATCATTTCCCTCCATGAGACAGAACAACAACGTGTTGTCTGAAACCATCCGGCCTGTAGCCGGGGAACAATGGGGGAGGGAGGAGGCATGAAATCTCCTTGTCAAGCCTGGCATCATGGAGAGTGTGTGTGTGTGTGTGTGTGTGTGTGTGTGTGTGTGTGTGTGTGTGTGTGTGTGTGTGTTGGGGAGGGGAGTACAGTGCAGCTGTGTTTATAGTCTACGCACAAGTACGCAGGTGCGTTCAAACACAGTGAACCGACACACACACACACACACACACACACACACACACACACACACACACACACACACACACACACACACACACGGAGACACAGATACAAATGTATGCATGTGTACTGCATTTGAATGTATACAAAGGACGGGTTCCTTTGCCTATTGAAGTGTTTAAGGACATGTCTGATCCCATACAGACGAGGGGGAGATTTCAGTTGCACTTCTCTAATCAAAGATATGCTAAAAGCAATATTCCAGCAAGTTAAGTTAGCATTCTTTTACTAATTCAAACTACTGTCTATGCTGGGGATGCTATGGACATTTTGTATGTTAGTATTATGTGCTAATACTTTTTATCTCTATAAAACAGCCCTCATCACAAATCTCGTTATAATTTCTATGCTTGTGGAAAAAAAGACAATTCTGTCATTGAAAACCACCGGCACTGCTTCTCCTGTCTGATCTTGACATTTCGCTTTGAATAAGGTTGACCTACCTCCGTGATCTGCTACAGGAGCGCGTGTGTTTTGAGTGTGCGTTTTAGTGAGATATCGACAAGAGGGCTATGTGTGTGTTTGTGTGTGTGTGAGAGAGAAGAAGTAGCAGTCACTGTGAGCTTGTGTTTGTGTGTAGATAGGTGTGCGTGTGTGTGTATGCGTGTGTATGCGTGCGTGCGTGCGTGCGTGCGTGCGTGCGTGTGTGGTACACCCTAGGGATGTAACCACATTAGATATTATTTTATAAGTAATTGTTTTGATGCCACTAAATAGGTGTCTGTTAATAGTATAAATGAATACTAGAGTTATACTCAGCATGAGTAGTCTTGTATAAATAATATTGTAGAGCGGAACCTTCAGCGCTACGTGATTCCCGCCCCCCGGTTGCATAGTGCGGAGCACCTTCCTGTTCGCTGTTCATACGCAATCTGGAGGAAGACAAGAGTGCTGCTGTCGTTCTTTTCTTACACTCTACATTTGTTTTGCAGGTCAGTAATTGGGTAAAACAGCTATGAATATAAGCCTAAAGCTTCGTAGCGCTTCTAGGTTACTCAGTCACTATGTTTGATGATTTGTGTAACTTTGGAGAACAGTTTTATCGAAGTTGGTTGAGCCGCGGCCAGTAATGGCGTTAGAGCCGAGCCACATTGC
>JAPMUY010001299.1:2500-15000 GCA_026901105.3 Galaxias olidus
GATTGTTATCAAATAAATGCAATAGTTTAACACAAGCAAACAAGAAGTAGCTCATATGAGTCTTGTAGTTGTTGAAAACTTCATGGAAAAAACGTAGTAGAAACATGATGAGTCTTTGGCTTTGTTTGTCTGGTTAACTAATGTAATGTTAGCTAACTGGCTAAGGTTGGCTAGCTTTGTTTGTCTGGTTTACTAATGTAATGCAGGCTAACTCGCTAAACTTTGCTAGCTAGCTAGCTAAAATCTATCTGGTCAAAAGCAAATGCTTAAAGTAATGTAAATAGTCTAAAAACCCTTGACAACTGTTGCTGTTGTTACATTGTTACAAGCTATATTTTTCTGGTGATATGTTTTTTAACTAAGGCTATGGAAAAGGCAATGCATTGCTACTGTAGCTATTTTGGACTCTCCTTGTGTTGAAGTCATTGATAACTGAGATGATTCAGTTTGCAGAGTGGGTTGATTTTGAAAACTTTCTGAAGACCCTTTTCTTATTGAAACAGCTTTATTTGTTGATTTACTACGTCATGGAGTACTTTGTGGAGAGGGCTTGCTATAACCGTGGGCATGACACAGCTTTTTTAGTTTCTCTCTTAATATGACACAGCTTTTTTAGTTTCTCTCTTAATTTGACAGCTTTTTTAGTTTCTCTCTTAACGTGACACAACTTTTTTTAGTTTCACTCTCTTATCATGACACAGCTTTTTTTAGTTTCTTTCAACATGACACAGCTTTTTGTTTCTCGCTCTTAACATGACACAACCTTCTTAGTTGGCCACATGTTTACGTCACGTTTCATTTACGTTATACATTAAAGATTTATTCTTGCTGTAGCCTTGTGTTTTTTAAGATGTCTTCTTTTCACAGTTGATTACATAATCAGGGTGGCACGTTGAAGTGCTGCTCTATTCCTTGTAGATCTGTCTGGCTGAGTGGTGCAAGGAGAAGACCTTTATGAATCATTCTATGTGTTTCGTGAGTCATAGTCAAAGACTCAACACTCCTAGTAAATTTGCCCTAACAACTTCCTTACATGCATACTTATTTTCTGGTGTCGGGATTTCTATGTGACCTATTTCTTATCCGAAGACTAGTAAACTGTTGTGACATGAGTATGTCCAAACTGTCTGCCTTGTTGATTACACAGCCCTTAAGCTTCGAGTTGCAACCGCTTTCAGCATTTTTTTGTGTCAAACTTGTGTTTAGTTTGGGAAGTTGTGATCAGCAGAATTCGTTTCCTCATGTGTATTTTTCTCTCTACACGACCATGTTGATTTAAAAAAATAAAATAAAAACATCTTTCTCCCCTTTCCTCTGTGCCGCTGTTATATTGTGACTCCGTTGAGCTTGAGGGTGAATAGAAACACGTTCAGCTTCGCCTCATCTGTAGACAGACAGTTCAATGACCTGTCCTACTACAAACTACAGACCCTCTCTATACCTGTTCCCTGGCTCCACACACCAAACTACAGACCCTCTCTATACCTGCCTCCTGGCTCCACACACTGAACAGCAGGCCCTCTCTCCGGTTGTCTTGTGGTGGTCTAGACTCTTTAGGACGAAGGCAGTGGTCTCGCTCAGTCATGTGTCTCTCAAACACATGTGACCACTGCTCTTCATTTTAAACACTATTGTTTCTGTGTTGTCATGTTTCAACTGGTTGGTCACCTACTGGAGTCTTTGAATGTTTGACTATTTATGAATAATAATACACAATAAAGGATTTACATCCTGTGTGTCAAGTCTTTGGTGTGTTCTGAATGGCAATAAACTACAGAAATTAAACCAATATAGATAATTTAGAAAAGGTTTTGAAATTGTTCAAATTTGAAAACATCTGGAACTGGTTATTCGAGCAGTGAATGTTCGCTGTAAGGAAAGCACGTCGATGTTTGACTGATATTACCTGTGTGTTTGTTGACCTCTGACCTCTAGGCTGACCGGGATGAACCTGCCGTCGCCCGTCATCAGCAGTAAGAACTGGCTCCGCCTCCATTTTACCTCGGACAGCAACCACCGCAGGAAAGGCTTCAGCGCTCAGTACCAAGGTACACACACACACACACACACACACACACACACACACACACTATCTACCAAGGTAGTCTTACACACACACATACACACACACACACACACATCAACCACCACACAAAAGACTTCAGTGCTCAGTACCAAGGTACACATACACACGCACACACAAACCATCTGCCAAGGTACACACAAACACACACACACACACACACACACACACACACACACACCAACTCACACTCACACATTACTTTAAAAACACCCTACACACACACACCCACGCACAGTAATTTACACACACACACACACACACACACACAACGACCAAGGTACGCACACACACACACACACACACAAACTACTCAGGTACACACACACGCACACACACACTACCTCCAAAGTACACACACACACACACACACACACACACACACACACACACACACACACACACACACACACACTACCGCACGCGCTACCACACACACACACACACACACACACACACACACACACACACACACACACACACTCAGGTACGCACACACACACACACACACACACACACACACACACTAACCACTCAGGTACACACACACACACACACAAACACACACAAACACACACACACACACACACACACACACACACACACTAACTACTCAGGAACACACACACACACACACTACTACTAAAGTACACACACACACTAACTACTCAGGTACACACACACACACACGCCAACCACCAAGTTATACACATACACACACCACCAAGAACACACACCACAACACACACTTTAGAATAAAAAACTCTTTATTTGTATGGCACATTTATACAACTGCAGCTCAATGCGCTTTACAAAAATTAAAGAATTAAAACCAATCAAAAACATGATAAAAAGTAATGAAATAACTATATATATATACCATGTATATATATATATGTATATTTGTAAAACAATAAAACAATGCAAAATAATTGAATCCTACAGTCTTTGTCTAAAGTCTAACAGTCTAAAGGAGTTCTGTGGTTAAAGCCACGATCCCTGATGAACCAAACAACATCCTGACACACACACGCTCTGGACGCATACACTCACACACACACACACACACACACACACACACACACACACACACACACACTGCATACGCATACACACAAACACACAAGCTCCGCACGCATACAAACACACACACACGCACACACACACTCGCTGCGCACGCATACACACATACACACACGCTGTGCAAGCATAGACACACACATGCTCCGCACGCATACACTCAGACGCACACACGCGCTGCGCACGCATACACACACACATGCTGCACACACATACACACACACATACGCTGCGCACGTAAACACACACACACGCTCCGCACGCATACAAACACGCTGCGCACGCATACACTCAGACACGCACCCTGTTCACGCACGCGCACAAACACACACTGGGCGCACATGAACACACACTGTTCACGCACACACACAAACACATGCATGCACACTGCGTACTGGGTGCACACACACGTGACTAGTGCAATGCCGCTGCATGCGGTTTTAACAGCTGTTTACAGAGAATTAATACCTGTCGCGTTCAGGCGTGCGTGTGCGCTCGTCTAACAGCACATTAATACCTGCAGCGCGGACAGCGCCTAGCTGTGCAGGGATTGGTCAGCCTGTACATTAAGTGGCGCTCCTCACTCTGTAATTGGCTGGCTGGCTGATTTAATTACCATATCGGATTCAGCGCGTCAGCTCAGATTTTAATTGGCCGCCACCGCCAGCCCCGACACAGGTTTAGTTCATAGCAGGCTGGGAGCGCTGCCAGGGGAAGTGACACAAACACACACACACACACACACACACAAACACACACACACATAGACACAAACACATACATCCTATACACACATACATACACACATACATACATACACATAGACATACACACAGGTAGACACATAGACGCATCCTACACATGAACACCGACACACATAGACACAGACACACACACACACACATCCTACACACTCACACACACACACACACACGTCCCCTGTTCCCAGTACGCGCAGCAGGGCAGCAGGCTAAGGGGTTGTGGGACATGTAAAGCATGGGTGACAACACACACACACACACACACACACACACACACACACACACACACACACACACACACCGCTCAACTGGAACCAACCCCCTCGATGCCCCCAGAATCAAAGGCCTGGCCCGTGGCACCGGTGTGTGTGTGTGTGTGTGTGTGTGTGTGTGTGTGTGTGTGTGTGTGTGTGTGTGTGTGTGTGTGTGTGTGTGTGTGTGTGTGTGTGTGTGTGTAATATACTCCATGTGCCAGGTCACAGCAGAGTGTGTTCCAAAAGGGACACTGTTCATGCAGAATAAACTCTCTCCCTCTCTCTCTCTCTCTTTCTCTCTCTCTCTCTCTCTCTCTCTCTCGCTCTCTCTATTTCTCTCCTCTCCTCCACAGTAAAGAAAGCCATAGAGTTGAAGTCTAGAGGGGTGAAGATGCTGCCAAGTAAAGATACCAGCCACAAGAACGCAGTGTGTAAGTAACAGAAGCCCTCCTCTGTGTGTGTGTGTGAGAGAGAGAGAGAGAGAAAGCGAGAGAGAGAAAGAAAGAGCGAGAGAAAGAGAGAGAGCGAGAGAATGAGAGAGTGTTTTAACAAAGCGTCCTCCGTCCACCACCAAGCCTTTCATCGCATGGTCTCTCTCCCTGCTGTCAACTGACCAATCACAGTGCTGGCATTTCAGAAGGACATCAAACACTCACAACCCGACAGCTGATCTAACACACACCCACACACACACACACACACACACACACACACACACACACAAGCTTTGGCCATTGTTTGCGTTGGACGCACACTCATGCCACAGAGACACACACACTAAATTGTGATAGGCTGGACATGACTGTTCTAGTAGTGACTTATCTACAGGGCCGACACACAGCGACCTGGCGGCCTCAGAGAGAGAGGGTGTGTGTGTGTGTGTGTGTGTGTGTGTGTGTGTGTGTGTGTGTGCTTTAGAGGATTGAGCAGAAAGAAGCAAAAGGAGGCGAAAACACTAAGCCAGTCCGACAGACAGACTGAGAGGGAGAGACAGAAAGAGAGAGGTAACAAGAGAGAGGGAGGAAGGATGGTAGAGAGAGAGAGAAAGAAAGAGAGAAGGGAGGGAGAGAGCTTAAGAAGGAGAGACAGAGAGAGGTAGGGAGCGAGGCAGGGGGAAGAGAGGGAGAGAGGGAAGCTAAGAAACAGAGAGAGACAAAGATTGGGAGGGAGATGTGAAGAGAGAGAGGCAGGGAGGGATGGAGGGAGGGATGGAGGGAGGGAGGGGTATAGAGAGACAACGAGGGAGGGAGGGAGGGAGGGGTATAGGGAGGGAGGGAGGGAGGTAGAGGTATAGAGAGAGACCGAGGGAGGCAGGGAGGGGTATAGAGAGAGAACAAGGGAGGGGTATAGGGAGGGAGGAAGGGAGGGGTATAGGGAGGGAGGGAGGGAGGTAGAGGTATAGAGAGAGAATGAGGGCGGGACGGAGGGAGGGGTATAGTGAGAGATCGAGTGAGGGAGGAAGGGGTATGGGGGGAGGGAGGGAGGGAGGAGTATAGTGAGAGAACAAGGGAGGTAGGGAGGGAGGGAGGTAGGGAGGGAGGGAGGTAGGGATAGATGTAGAGAGAGAACGAGGGAGAGGGGAGAGGTGCAGAGACCAAGGTTCGGTGACCTTTCCCAGGGTGCTGTGGGGCGTGTCTGCCCACCTCTCCTCACTTCTTTTTTCTCTCTTCTCCTCTCCTTTCCTCTCCTCTCCTCTCCTCTCCTCTCCTCTCCTCTCCTCTCCTCTCCTCTCCTCTCCTCTCTTTTCTCTCCTCTACTCTCTTCTCCTCTCTCCTCTCCTCTTCCCTTCTCTCCTCTCTTCTCTCTCCTCTCCTCTCCTCTCCTCTCTTATCTCTCTCCTCTCCCCTCTTCTCTCTCCTCTCCTCTATTCTCTTTCCTCTCCTCTCTCCTCTGTTTTCCATCCCTCCATTCTCTGCCCGCGTTTCCATAGTGCTCTTTGCTCCTGTGCAGACTCTCCATGTCACTGGTGTTCTGTGTTCAAACGGCCCCCACATCATTTTGCTCTCAGACACTGTTCCTTTCTTTTCTGTGTTTGGCAGTCTTTCTTTTGTCCGTACAGGTCTTACAGGTAGTCTAATTCAAACCCGTCAAGCGTACTTAGTGCTGTGGCCAGTTGGTACGGTGAGCTAGCACTCTGACTTTGATGTGTATTGTCTTAGACAAGATTATTTTCTACCTCTGACATATTTTTGTTTGCACAATTCACAAGGAGTAGGCTATTATACGTAGCTCCTAAGACGTTAATTCCAGCCGTCAGTTCAGTGTGTGTGCATACGTGTGTGTGTGTGTGTGTGTGTGTGCAGGCATGTGTGTGTCTGTTTGTGTGTGCGTGTGTGTGTGTGTGTCTGTGTGTGTGTGTGTGTGTGTGTGTGTGTGTGTGTGTGTGTGTGTGTGTGTGTGTGTGTTCTGCATGAGCGTGTCCGCTGGCTTTTGGTCTGTCTTCCCCACTGACAGGTTCAGCACCATGGACAGAGCTGTGGAGTAACCAGAAGCAGAGCTCTGCCTGTTGGCTATACCCCTGTGTCTGTCAGTCCACAAGACCTCTAGTTCTGAATGTTGTCATATCAGATCAGAGAAGACATCCTACTGAGGTCAACTGAAAGAGGTCGTCACTGGCAAGATAAACCCTCACAGGACTTATAGAGACAGTGACGGGACCAGCAGGCTAAGACTACGCTAGACAGTGTCTGGGCTAGCCTAGCAGGCTAATGCTATGCCTTTGAATGACTGGGTTAGGCTAGCACGCCTATAATACAGTATGTCTTTGAATGACTGGGCTAGGCTAGCAGGCTAAGATTACACATGACAGTCACTTGGCTAGGCTAACAGGCTAATACAACTCAAAGCAATGACTGGGCTAGGCTAGCGCCAAAAGACTTCGCTGTGCAATGCCTGTAACTAAGCTGCGGGCTCAAATTATATTACGGTTGGGCTAAATATTATAATTGAAAGTTATTGAGGTAGTATGCTTATAACTTTTCTTTTTTTTTGTTAAATGATGCCAGTGAACGTTGTTTTCCTTACATGGGAGTAACTAATGTATCAGAACGTGTTTTTCTCCTTAGATAACCAATCCTAATCATGCTTTTCTTCCTGTTCCCCCTCAGTGAGCCAATCAGGATTGGCGGGGGACGTCTGCCCCGACCCCGGTGTTCCTGAGAACGGGAAGAGGATAGGCTCCGCCTTCCAGTAAGTTCAGCGTCTCATTTCTTGTTTATCTCACATTGGGCACAGGTCGAAAATTTTGCGTTACCCAATCTGGTTGCAGCCCTTTCTAATTCCTGTCCTGCTCCCTCCATTACCGTTAGCAACCGCCACCGCACACGCTCAGTAGGTGAGCAGAGCCTATTAAGGCTGATTTCACTATTAGAGCTGGGTCATTAGCGGTGTGTGGGTGTGTTTGAGGGAGAGAGAGAGACAGACAGAGAGAGAGAGAGAGAGAGAGAGAGTGTGTGTGTTTGAAAGAGAGAGCGAGAGAATGAGATGGAGAGGGAGTCTGTGTGTGTGTGTGTGTGTGTGTGTGTGTGTGTGTGTGTGTGTGTGTGTGTGTGTGTGTGTGTGTGTGTGTGTGTGTGTGTGTGTGTGTGTGTGTGTGTGCGTGGTGTCCTATCATCATTAAGGGCACGGGTATTTTGAGGGAACAGCAGCAGTCGATGATGGGGGTTGTTTAGAAAATAACTGAGAAAGAAACGGATGAGAAGAGAAAGAAATGGAGGGAAGAGAAAGAAATGGAGGGAAGAGAATGAACTAAGCGTAGAAATATCTCCCCATTGGACTTTGGTTTCCCTGAACAACCCATGAGCTTTTAGGACAGCAGCAAGGTGACCGTTAGGGATGTTATGTCTAAATCCTTTGTTCTCTGGCTTTCATGCTGTGCTGCTTTGTGCATCCAGGGCTTGGTCTATTACCTGGGTTTCATGCTGTATTGCGTGTGGGGCTAGGTCTATTACCTGGGTTTCATGCTGTATTGCGTGTGGGGCTAGGTCTATTACCTGGGTTTCATGCTGTGTTGTGTGTTGGGCTTGTTCTATTACCTGGGTTTCATGCTGTGTTGTGTGTTGGGCTTGGTCTATTTCCTGGGTTACAGGCTGTTATCGTGTGTGTAGTACAGGGGTTGCTACTGCCTTTGTTTTAAGTTACAGGCTGTGTTTGTATGTATTACAGGTCTTGGTCTATTACCTAGGTTTTATGCTGTGTTGTTTGTATCTAGGGCTTGAACTATAATGTGGGCTTCATGCTGTGTTGTGTGTGTTGCAGGGTGAGCTCCAGCGTGCAGTTCTCCTGCGATGACAGCTACGTCTTGCAGGGCTCCAAGAGCATCACCTGCCAGAGAGTCACGGAGACCCTGGCTGCCTGGAGCGATCACAGGCCCATCTGCAGGAGTGAGGACCACACCCATGCCGTTTCAACATTATACTACTAATGTTTATAATACTAATATAATATATATAAACAAGAAGATTGATCATTACAATGAAATATACCATGGATCATACAAAATACATATAATAAATAAAAAAAATACAATAACATTTAGAGTTAATATACCTTAGACATTTTTATTATACATATTTTACATATATTACATATTTTACCAATATAGCACAATTTGTTCTATACTAATATACCAATATACAAGAGAGTAGAATATGCCACATTATATATATATATATATATATATATATATATATATATATATATATATATATATTTACTATGCATGTGCTTTACTATATATGTATGCATACTTGTACCGTGGGTCATAGAAAGGGTTATACAAACGA
This sequence comes from Galaxias olidus, assembly GCA_026901105.3. Taxonomy (NCBI): domain Eukaryota; kingdom Metazoa; phylum Chordata; class Actinopteri; order Galaxiiformes; family Galaxiidae; genus Galaxias; species Galaxias olidus. The sequence continues at coordinate 11,463 of JAPMUY010001299.1, forward strand.
AACAACCTCTGAATGTGATCTGTTTCTCACCATGCTAAAATACCGACCTCTCTGATTTGATGTGACATAACCTCTAAAACTACAAAAAGTAGTGGAATTAGAGTGCTTCTCTGTGTGTGTGTGTGTGTGTGTGTGTGTGTGTGTGTGTGTGTGTGTGTGTGTGTGTGTGTGTGTGTGTGTTTGTGTGTGTGCGTCCAGACTCTCTCTGGCTAACAGACAGGCAGAGGCATTAGCGAGACACTTACTGTAGGGTAGCTGTCACGTCACGTTAAAGCACACGCGTCGCCACGGGGACCTGCCTAGCCAAGGGTGTGGGAGTCGGGATTGCATGTGTGCCCGCGTGTGTGTAATTGTCAGAAAGAGGGAGAGTGCGGAAGAGAGAGAGAGAGAGAGGGAGAGAGAGAGAGAAAGTTCTTTCTGCTGGTATCTGGTTGCATCTTTTCACAGCAGAAAGGATATTACCCTTCGCTAGCCGCCATTTCAAACCTTTATGGAAGTCATCCATCATCCTTCTTCTTTATGAGTTTTATTAAGTGGTCCCCTTGTCCGATGCCCCCGAGATCTTCTGTTATTATTACCTGCCTGTCTATCTGCAAAGGTAGACGGGGTGTAATAAAATCATTAGCAGAGTAAAAGTGGCTAGAGTAAATACAGGAAGATCTATTGGTTCAACATTCTATTGGTTGTGCGCTCGTTTGAGAGGCTTGTTGTGGTCTGATCTGAAGGAAAAGGTTTAGTTTTTATTGCAGAACCACAATCTGAACTGTTATTCCAGAAAGCTACAGTAGCTATGCAAAGCTAAAGGCTATCTGTGTGTGCACAGGTCATTCCAGCCGCTAACTAGCAGAGCCACAATCTTAACTGTAATTCCAGATAGCTGCAGTAGCTATGCTAAGCTAAAGGCTATCTTTGTGTGCACATGTCAGAACAGTAGGTAAATAGCAGAGCCACAATCTGAACTGTAATTCCAGATAGCTACAGTAGCTATGCTAAGCTAAAGGCTATCTGTGTATGTGCAGGTCAGTAGCTATACTAAGCTAAAGACTATCTGTGTGTGTACAGGTCAGTAGCTATGCTAAGCTAAAGGCTATCTGTGTGTGCACAGGTCAGTATCTATGCTAAACTAAAGGCTATCAGTAGCCAGCGGGCTCTAAATGTCATCCAGGGATTCAGTCCCCAGCGCTGAGCTCTCAGGTGATCCTTTAGAGTTAATTAGAAAGCGCTTCCTCTAATGTGAAAGACTGCACAATACACCGAGGGAGATGTACGCACGTGTGTGTGTGTGTGTGTGTGTGTGTGTGTGTGTGTGTGTGTGTGTCTCTGACTGGTCTAATTAACAAGCAGATCAGTCATCAGAGAATCCTGCCCTACTCTCTCATCCACCTCCTCCCCTAGTCTCCCTTCTATCCCCCCCTCTCTTCCTCTCCTTTCAGTCCCTCTTTTCCTGTACTTCCTTTCTCCTCTCCTCACTCCTCTTCATCTCCCTCTTGCCTCCTCTCCTTTTCTCTCTTCCTCCTCACCTCACCTCTCCTCTCTTCCTCCTCTCCTCTCCTCCGCCTCTCTCATCCATTCCCCCTCTCCCTGCTTGCAGCGGTGTCTTGCTGATATCCACTGATCTGTTCATAATTATTAGCAGGCTATTATCTGGAGCTATTAAAAATGTCTGTTTATGAAACCCTGCTCTTATTAAAAAGTGCCTTCCTCACACATCGCGGTGGAAGTTGTTCCCTTCTAAACGTTGCTCGGGGGGTTATTAAAGCCTGCGATTGTAAAAATGAAAATAGACTTAGCTAGACGTCATCCACTCAAGGTTCTCTTAATGACGCTGAGCGTGTCTCTAGGACGCATTTCAATAGTTTGCAACCCCCTACCTTCCCTCGTCTCACATCTGGGACGCATTCCAATAGTTTGCAACCCCCTACCTTCTCTCATCTCACATCTGGGCCGCATTCCAATAGTTTAAACCCCCTACCTTCCCTCGTCTCACATCTGGGCCGCATTCCAATAGGTTTGAAAACCCTACCTTCACTTAACTTCACCTTCATTGTCAAAGTAAAGTATTTGAGGTATAAAGAAAAGCCCTTCCAGGAACAAAATCCAGGTCAAAGTTCTATATCTCTTCTTTAGTAGATCCTTCTTGCCTGCAATGAGATGGTTATGGTTAGAGAGGTTAAAGGTCATGCTCTGATACCTTGTGTGTGTATGCGTGTGTGTGTGTGTGTGTGTGTGTGTGTGTGTCTTCCTGTCTGCAGCGCGGACCTGTGGCTCTAACCTACGGGGTCCTAGAGGGGTCATAACCTCTCCCAACTACCCCGTCCAGTACGAGAACAACGCCCACTGCGTCTGGGTCATCACTGCAATGGACCCTGGGAAGGTGAGTTTTTTTACCACGCTGGTGGAGAAAGATGATCATCTATTTAATTATACCGTTTTTTTGTTTTTTGTACTTTGTGTGTATGTGTGGTCTGTGTGATTATGAGAGCGCTTTATGAAGGAGAGACAGGTAAGTCAGAGAGTGAGACGTTTCACTCTGATGTGGTTTATCAGTTAGACTGCAGTATGTCAGAGAGTGAGACCTTTCACTCTGATGTGGTTTATCAGTTAGACTGCAGTATGTCAGAGAGTGAGACCTTTCACTCTGATGTGGTTTATCAGTTAGACTGCAGTATGTCAGAGAGTGAGACGTTTCACTCTGATGTGGTTTATCAGTTAGACTGCAGTATGTCAGAGAGTGAGACCTTTCACTCTGATGTGATTTAAACTACAGTAAGTCAGACAGAGAGTGAGGCGTTTTACTCTGATGTGATTTAGATTACAGTAAATCAGACAGAGAGTGAGACGTGATTTCACAGTAAATCAGACAGAGAGATGTGGTTTAGATTACAGTAAGTCAGACAGAGAGTGAGGCGTTTCACTCTGATGTGGTTTAGATTACAGTAAGTCAGACAGAGAGTGACACGTTTCACTCTGATGTGATTTAAACTACAGTAAGTCAGACAGAGAGTGAGGCGTTTCACTCTGACGTGGTTTAGATTACAGTAAATCAGACAGAGTGAGACGTTTCACTCTGATGTGATTTAAACTACAGTAAGTCAGACAGAGAGTGAGGCGTTTCACTCTAATGTGGTTTAGATTACAGTAAGTCAGACAGAGAGTGAGACGTTTCACTCTGATGTGGTTTAGATTACAGTAAGTCAGACAGAGAGTGAGGCGTTTCACTCTGATGTGGTTTAGATTACAGTAAGTCAGACAGAGAGTGAGACGTTTCACTCTGATGTGATTTAAATTACAGTAAGTTGGACAGAGAGTGAGACGTTTCACTCTGATGTGGTTTAGATTATAGTAAGTCAGACAGAGAGTGAGGCGTTTCACTCTGATGTGGTTTAGATTACAGTAAATCAGACAGAGAGTGAGATGTTTCACTCTGATGTGATTTAAATTACAGTAAGTCGGACAGAGAGTGAGGCGTTTCACTCTGTCTGACTTACTGTAATCTAAACCACGTCAGAGTGAGACATTTCACTCTGATGTGATTTAA
>JAPMUY010001299.1:22500-25000 GCA_026901105.3 Galaxias olidus
TGTTTGTATCTGGGCGTGTATGTTCATGTTATTTCTTCCTTCCTGTGTGTGTGTGTGTGTGTGTGTGTGTGTGTAACAGAGATAGATCGAGGTGGCTGTGGGGACCCGGGGGTCCCAGCGTTTGGCCGGAGAACAGGCGAGGGCTTCCTCCACGGGGACGTCCTGTCCTTTGAGTGTCAGGCCGCCTTTGAGCTGGTGGGGGAGCGCAGCATCACCTGTCAGCAGAGCAACCAGTGGTCTGGAAACAAGCCCAGCTGTGTCTGTGAGGCTAAACACACTCCACACACACTCTACACACACTACACACAGTCTACACACACTACACACACACTACACACAGTATGCACACACTACATACACTCTACACACACTCTAAATACACTCTACACACACACTCTAAACACACTCTACACTCTAAACACTAGTACACTCTACACTACATACACTCTACCCACACTATACACGCACTCTACACACACTACACACACATTACACACACACACTACAAACACTCCACACAAACACTACACACACTCTATACACACACTATAAGCAGTTGTGTCTCTAAAAAACCACCCACACTGACACACACCCAACTGTAAGAACACAGAAACTACACACACCCACACACACACACCAACACTGCGGTTCGGCTCAGTGGGGTATTGTTCTTTAAAGGGAAATTGACAAAAAAAAAAACACACTTTTGTTTTCGCACGTTCCATAAATCAATATCAGCTTCACTCAAATTGAACGTTCCACATCTAAGATCCTAATGAGAAGACAACTTTTTCATCTTCATCTTCTGCAGACGGTTATGTTCTGTTATTAGAAGTCACGCTATTCACTGATAGACAGAGAAAGAAAGTGCAGGCATAAGTGGGCTGAATAAAGACTGTGCAAACATCCACATCTTAATGGTCCCAGTCTGTGTGAACGTCTACATCTTAATGGTCCCAGTCTGTGTGAACGTCTACATCTTAATGGTCCCAGTCTGTGTGAACCTCTACATCTTAATGGTCCCAGTCTGTGTACGTCTACATCTTAATGGTTCCAGTCTGTGTGAACGTTTACATCTTAATGGTCCCAGTCTGTGCAAACGTCTACATCTTAATGGTCCCAGTCTGTGTGAACGTCTACATCTTAATGGTGCCAGTCTGTGTGAACGTCTACATCTTAATGGTCCCGGTCTGTGTGAACGTTTACATCTTAATGGTTCCAGTCTGTGTACGTCTACATCTTAATGGTCCCAGTCTGTGTGAACGTCTACATCTTAATGGTCCCAGTCTGTGTGAACGTTTACATCTTAATGGTTCCAGTCTGTGTGAACGTCTGCATCTTAATGGTTCCAGTCTGTGTGAACGTTTACATCTGAATGGTTCCAGTCTGTGTACCTCTACATCTTAATGGTCCCAGTCTTTGTGAACGTCTACATCTTAATAGTTCCAGTCTGTGTGAACGTCTACATCTTAATGGTCCCAGTCTGTGTACGTCTACATCTTAATGGTTCCAGTATGTCTGGCAGAGAGGACGGTTTTATTTTAAAGCCCCTTTCAGTAACAGAGGATAATAAAGATCAAACCAAACCAAATGTATGCATAGAAAATTTCGTGCACATAGGATATTCAATGTGCTTCACACACCAGCAAGCAGAAACATACAAAATACAACGTGCTGGAATATTCTTCTAACGTGGGTGTGTGTGTGTGTGTGTGTGTGTGTCTGTGTGTGTGGGTGTGTGTGTGTGTGTGTGTGTGTGTGTGTGTGTGTGTGTGTGTGTGTGTATGCTTGCGTTTGTGTGTATGAGTGTGTGTGCATGTGTGTCTGGTGTGTATCTGTTTCTGTATGTGTGTGTGTGTGTCCGTGTGTGTGTGGGTGCGTCTGGTGTGTCTATGTCGCTGCGTGTGTCTCCGTGTGTGTCTCTGTTTGTCTTTACGTATGTTTGTGTTTGTCTCTCTGCGTGTCTGCGTGTGTCTCTCTGTGTGTGCATGTGTGTCTCTGCGCGTGTGTGTGCAGTCTCGTGCTTCTTCAACTTCACGTCCCCGTCCGGCACCATCTTGTCCCCTAACTACCCGGAGGAGTACGACAACAACATGAACTGTGTGTGGCTGATCATCGCGCGGCCCGCCAGCCGCATCCACCTGCTCTTCTCCGACTTTGAGCTGGAGCCCCAGTTCGACTACCTGGTGGTGAAGGACGAGGCGGCGGCCGAACCCCTCACCTTCGGCACCTTCTCGGGGAAGGATGTGCCGGCACAGATCGCCTCCCACGGACACATCATGAGGCTGGAGTTCCAGTCGGACCACTCCAACACCGGGAAGGGCTTCAACATCTCCTACACCAGTACGTAACCAGTAACAATAATATCTCCCACACAGGTACGTAACCAGTAACCCTAATATCTCCTACACCAGTACATAACCAGTAACCCTAACATCTCCTACGCCAGTACGTAACCAGTAACCCTAACATCTCCAACACCAGTACGTAACCAGTTATC
>JAPMUY010001299.1:35000-37500 GCA_026901105.3 Galaxias olidus
AAGGTAGTGAAGAGCGGGCTCTGCCCCCTCAGACTGACCACGGGGGAAACACGTGTATGTGTGCGTGGGTGTGTGCGTGTGTGTGCATGTGTGGGTGTGCGTGTGTGTGTGTGGGGGGGGGGGGGTGAAACAGCAGAGCAGCTCAATAAAAACAGACTTGAGGTAAGCGGCTAAACAGACGTAACAAATGACTTCAGAATGCTCGTGCTTCCTGCCTGTTTGTTGTCACGGAGATCGACGTCTCCCGAGATCCTCTCATCCCACTGGCCTAGCCTCGCTTTCACTTGCGTCGTTTCACTGCCCAATCGCCTGGAAACAAAATACAAATGAAATATAAGACAAAGGTCTTTAGAAAACACACTGATGAGCTGAGGTGTTTGGTGTAGAGAAGGTGTGAAGGCAAAGAGGGTGTGAAGCCGTTAAACATTGAGGACGCCATTATGGATCCATCTCCCTCTGAGCGGAGCGGCCGCTGTCATCGCCTCGGTAACGCCAGGAGTCACAGCCACTCTGGGCAACACGGACCAACAAAATAGCTACCCCCGTTGAAAACACAAAAGGGAACGGCAGTGTTTGACAGCAAACATTTGTTTTTCTTGTTCTTCATGTAAGCAAAACTTACATTAACTCAATCATTGTTAATAAATATTGGCGCTAGTATTTCATTTTAGTTAACTTACCTCTTTTAAATTATGAATGAGTACTGACCTTTAAAGTTTAACAAAACTGTTTTTTTTTTTGATGTGGTTAAAAATTCATGGGGCTATAATTGGCTTGTGTTTGGTTAATATACCAAGACGTCCCAGATTGGTGTTGACGTTAGAATAAAATCTACGCAGACAGCAGCAAACTTTTCCTGTGTTTTTACACAGCCTCTCATTGGGTCAGAGGGATTTCTCTATCACAGTACAGTATTTTGTTTTTGGACTTTACAACAAACAGCGTCTCAGTGATTCAACATGCCTGCAGGCCTCGCACAGTTCTACCCTCATCAAACTGTCTGTCCAAATATGTTTACATAAGAAGCACCCTAGAGAAAAACATTAGAAACAGATTAAAAAGTGTTTTCCTTCACTGTTTGTTTACTTTGTGCCCTGCAGCTGGATTTTATCAAGGTAGTCAAACTCGATTTGCAGACTGAAAAGTTAAAACAAATCTAAAATAACAAGCTGCTAAATGACCATATAAGGGCTTAAGGAAGGACGTAGACAGCTTCTCTACTGTGTGTGCCTGAGAGTGTGTGTGTGTATGTTTGTGTGTCTGAGAGTGTGTGTGTATGTTTGTGTGCCATCGTATCTGTGTGTGTTTACTTGTGTTTACATTGGTTATGTGTCAACTAGTTTTGTTGACTGCATATGTAAAGTGTGTGTGTGTGTGTGTGTGTGTGTGTGTGTGTGTGTGTGTGTGAAGACCCCGTGATTGTGTGTGTGTGTGTGTGTGTGTTTGTGTGTGTGTGTGTGTGTGTGTGTGAGTGTGTGTGTGTGTGTGTGTGTAACAGCAGTGTGTGTGTGTATGTGTGTGTGTGTGTGTGTGTGTGTGTGTGTGTGTGTGTAACTGCAGCGTGTGTGTAACCTGAGCATATGTGTGTGTGCGTCTCTGCAGGTGTTCAGCTGCTGTTCCACACTTTCCACCTGGAGGAGAACCACGACTACCTGTCAATCTCCGAGGACGGCAGTTTCCTGTTTCCTGTGTCCCGCCTCACCGGCTCGCTGCTGCCCCCTGCTGTCAAGGCCGGCCTCTACGGGAACTTCAGCGCCCAGCTACGCTTCATCTCCGACTTCTCCATGTCCTACGAGGGCTTCAACATCACCTTCTCAGGTAAATAACATCACCTACCCAGGTAAATAATGTTAACAACATCACCTAACCCAGGTAAACAGCATCATCTTACCCAGGTAAATAACATCACCTAACCCAGGTAAACAAGGTTAAAAACATCACCTATCCCAGGAAAACAACATCACCTAACCCAGGTAAATAACATCACCTAACCCAGGTAAACAAGGTTAAAAGCATCACATACCCCAGGTAAACAACTTCACCTAACCCAGGTAAATAACATCAACTAACCCAGGTAAACAAGTTTAACAACATCACCTATCCCAGGTAAACAACATCACATTCTCAGGTAAATAACATCACCTAACCCAGGTAAACAAGGTAAGCAACATCACCTATCCCAGGTAAACAACATCACCTAATCCAGGTAAAAAACATCACCTAACCCAGATAAACAACATTACCTAACCCAGGTAAACAAGGTAAACATCACTTAATCCAGGTAAACAACATCACCTAACCCAGATAAACAAGGTAAACAACCTCACCTAACCCAGGTAAACAGCACCACCTACCCACGTAAACAAGGTAAACAACATCACCTAACCCAAAAAAAGAATAATAAAAAAGACTTCTGTGGTGTATATAAAATACATAATGACAGTAGTGTTCAGTACATGCTGTATATCTATAGATGACATTTGATGTGCAGATCCTACCT
>JAPMUY010001299.1:60000-70000 GCA_026901105.3 Galaxias olidus
TCCTTCTTCACTTGTCCTCGCCGCCTTTCTCTTTTCTTCCCTCACTTTGTCTCTCTTTCTCTCTTCTCTTCCCTCACTCTGTCTCTCTTTCTCTCTTCTCTTCTCTCACTCTGTCTCTCTTTCTCTCTTCTCTTCCCTCACTCTGTCTCCCTTTCTCTCTTCTCTTCCCTCACTCTGTCTCTCTTTCTCTCTTCTCTTCCCTCACTCTGTCTCTCTTTCTCTCTTCTCTTCCCTCAATCTCTTCTTTCTCTTCTCCCCCTTTTCTCTCTCTCTTCTCCTCCCTCATCCTCCTCCTTTCTCTCTTCTCCTCCCTCTCTGTCTGTCTCTATCTCTTCTCTTCCCTCGCTCTCCTATTTCCCCCCTCTCTATCTCTCCTTCTCCCTCCTCTCTCTTTTCTTCTCCCTCGTTCTCCTCCTGTCTCTCTTTTCTTTCTGAGAGGCCTGGCCTCAGGCTTTCAGACCAAACTCATTAGAAAGGGTGAGATCCCTTTAAATAATACAGGATCTCTCTCTCCTCTCTCTCTCCTTCCTTCTCTTTCTCTCTCCTCCTATCTCTCTTCTTTCTGTATCTTTGCTTCTCACCCAAACAGCTCTTTTATTGGTTTCCATAGTAACTAAGAGCCAGTGTGTGAAGAGGAATTCTCCATGACTGCAGATAGAGGGGTGTTGGATTGTGTGTTTGTGTGTGCGCTTGTGTGTGTGTGTGTGTGTGTGTGTGTGTGTGTGTGTGTGTGTGTGTGTGTGTGTGTAAAAGGCTTAGCTCACGGTTATAGAGCGCCCCCTAGAGGCAGCACTCAAACACACTGCAACACTCACACTGACTGGGATCATCACCAGTCTAGTTAGCTAGTACGTGTCTGTGTGTGTGTGTGTGTGTGTGTGTGTGTGTGTGTGCGTGCGTGCGTGCGTGCGTGCGTGCGTGCGTGCGTGCGTGCGTGCGTGCGTGCTGCAGGGCTGTATAACATGGTATGGTCTGATTTTCTTTCTCCCTCCTTATTTTTCACGCATACTCGTTTACCAACCCCCCCTCCCTCTCTCTCTCTCTCCTTCACTTTCTTTCCGACTGTTTGTAGAGCATACCAGAGCACCTGAAGAATATATATAACTGGATTACTACTATCATAGAATAAATCTATATCTATAGAATAAATATATAAATATATATATATTACTACATTACTACTGTCAATCTATGAAATATATAACTGTATTTCTACTGTCAATCTTTCTAATATATCTCTATATTTGTACTCCCATCTGTAGAATACATATCTATATTACTACTGTGCATCTATAGAATATATATAACTTCATTACTACTATCAATCTATAGAATTAATATCTACATCACTGCTGCCAATCTATAGAGTATATTTCTATATTACTAATGTCGATCTATTGAAAATATATAACTATTTTACTCCTGACTGTCAATCTATAGAATATAATATAACTATATTAGTACTATCAATCAATATAATAATAAAATAAATAAAAAATAAATCTACTTTCAAATGTATTCCTACAGCACATTTCATTCCCATAGACACGTTACAGAGTGCTACAGAACAACATTAGAAATGATATTCCATAACCTGTTTTAACCCAATCCACCTGAACCTGTAGCCAACTGTAACCAGAACAAGTCTGGTGTGGACAGTGAACTCTGACCCCTGTCCCTGTTGACCCCTGACCTCTGACCCCCATGCTGTATCAAGCTGACCTGTAATGAACCGCCAGAGAAACAATGGGCACAAAGACTATACCTACCTCTCAGGGATTTAAATCCGCTCTACAAGTCAGTAGTGTGTGCGTGTGTGTGTGTGTGTGTGTGTGTGTGTGTGTGTGTGTGTGTGTGTGTGTGTAGGGGTTTGACTGACCCTGCACAGACACACAGACAGATAGTTCTAAATGTGTGTGTGTGGGTGTGTGAAGGTGTGTGTGTGTGTGTGTGTGTGTGTGTCTGTGTGTGTATGATCAAAGGTGTCTGAGCAGTTTGATTGGACGCTGCCCATCCTGACACCTGCTCTGCTAGGGATTGTGGGTTGATGAAGGCCAGGCCTGAGGAGACGAGCCCTGAGAGGCTTACAGTCTAAGCAGGATACTCAAATCAATCAGCCACAAGGAGAACTGTGTCGGGGAGGCAAGGGGAGTCAATGTTAGGAGGGGGAGGAGAGGAGAAGAGGAGGGGGAGGAGGAAGAGGAAGGACAAGGGATTCCAGAGTACAAAGCCGAGCCCTGAGCGATCACAGGGAGGATCAATTGCTCGGTGATCTACTGTGTGTCCTGACAGCCCTGCCTGCCATGGAAATTGAGAGAGAGAGAGAGAGAGAGAGAGAGAGAGAGAGAGAGAGAGAGAGAGAGAGAGAGAGAGAGAGAGAGAGAGAGAGGCGCTGTCTGTCATAGAGGAGAGCGGGAGGGAGGGATGACAAAAACGGAGTGGTACAGGGATTCTGAAAGAGAGAAGCGAGTGATGAGGGATAGATGAATGGAGGGAAGAGAGAGATGGAGGGGGAGACAGGGGAGCGAGAAAGAACTGGTGAGATGGAGGGAGAGGCAGAGGGCGAGACAGAATGAGAGATTGAAGGAGGGACTAAACCTGTTTTCTACCTCACTTCCTCATTCTAAAACTAAACCTCTCGTCTACCTCATTCTAAAACTAAACCTCTCCTCTTTCTCAGCTAAAACTTAACCTCTCCTCTTCCCCATTCTAAAACTCGACCTCTCCTCTTCCTCATTCTAAAACTAGACCTCTCCTCTTCCTCATTCTAAAACTATACCTCTCCTCTTCCTCAGTCTAGTACTAAATCTCTCCTCTTCCTTCAGTCTAGAACTATACCTCTCCTCTTCCTCAGTCTAGAACTATACCTCTCCCCTTCCTCAACCTTCCTCATGTCCTTCTCTCGAGCAAGTCAAGGAGACGTACGATTTTCTTGTGTGTGTGTGTGTGTGTGTGTGTGTGTGTGTGTGTGTGTGTGTGTGTGTGAGTGTGTGTGTGTGTGTGTGTGTGTGTGTGTGTGTAACTGTGCGAATTTCAAGTGTGTGTGGGTGCTTTGTGTGTGTGGTGTGTGTATGTTTAATGTGTGTGTGAGTGTGTGTGCATGTGCGTGTGTGTGTGGGTGTGTGTGTGTGTGTGTGCTGTATGGTAATCGTAGGGAGTTGACAATGACAGATGCTGTGATCCATTGTCTCTCCTGTTTTTATGTTGACCTCTATTAAACCAGCTAGCCTTCTGCTGCCCGTACATCACAACACACTCACACACACACGCGCACACACACACACACACACACCCACACACATACTCAACCACACACACACACACACACACACACACACACACACACACACACACACACACACACACACACACACACACACACACACACACACACACACACACACACACACACACACACACACACACACACACACACACACACACACACACACACACACACACACACACACACACACACACACACACACACACACACACACACACACACACACACACACACACACACACACACACACACACACACACACACACACACACACACACACACACACACACACACACACACACACACACACACACACACACACACACACACACACACACACACACAGACAGAGACAGAGAGACTGAGGAGCAGAATGCACAGGGTCAAACCCATCTTTCTAACCTCTCCTTCTGTGTGTGTGATATTTATGTTGTGTATGTGTTTTGACACCTAAAGGTTAAAGGAACATGTAATACATACAGCTAACACTGCCAGTGGTGATAGCAGGGGATAATCGCTAACGCTCATCATAATGATATTTAACAGGGGTACCCTGTCCAACCTGCGCTCTCTCCCTCTATATGTGTGAATGTGTGTGTGTGTGTGTGTGTGTGTGTGTGTGTGTGTGTTTTAATAGCTATAGGTTAGCGCCTTGGGCTAATCGCCAACGCTCATTTTAAGATTGAGCAAAGTGGTTTCTTCTGTAACTTGCTCTCTCTCTCGCTCTCTATGTGTATGTGTGTGTGTGTGTGTGTGTGTGTGTGTGTGTGTGTGTGTGTGTGTGTGTGTGTGTGTGTGTGTGTGTGTGTGTGTGTGTGTGTGTGTGTGTGTGTGTGTGTGTGTACATGCGCGTGTGTGTATTCCAGCTCCGTGCGGGGGTCAGTACAGTGGCTCCGAGGGCGTGGTCCTGTCCCCTAACTTTCCTCTGAACTACACCCAGGCTCAAACCTGCTCCTACTACATTACCGTCTCCACTCAGTTTGGTAAGCCCATGTTCCTTACAAACTGTTCCTTACAAACAGTTCTTTACAAACTGTTCTTTACACACTGTTCTTTACAAACTGTTCTTTACAAACTGTTCCTTACAAACAGTTCTTTACAAACTGTTCTTTACAAACTGTTCTTTACAAACTGTTCTTTACAAACTGTTCTTTACAAACTGTTCTTTACAAACTGTTCCTTACAAACAGTTCTTTACAAACTGTTCTTTACAAACTGTTCTTTACAAACTGTTCTTTACAAACTGTTCTTTACAAACTGTTCTTTACAAACTGTTCTTTGCAAACTGTTCTTTACAAAATATACTTTACAAACTGTTCTTTACAAACTGTTCTTTACAAACTGTTCTTTACAAACTGTTCTTTACAAACTATACTTTACAAACTGTTCTTTACAAACTGTTCTTTACAAACTGTTCTTTACAAACTGTTCTTTACAAACTGTTCTTTACAAACTGTTCTTTGCAAACTGTTCTTTACAAACTATACTTTACAAACTGTTCTTTACAAACTGTTCTTTACAAACTGTTCTTTACAAACTGTTCTTTACAAACTGTTCTTTACAAACTGTTCTTTACAAACTATACTTTACAAACTGTTCTTTACGAACTGTACTTTACAAATAGTTTTTTGTTTGTGTGTATAGATTAGAGTTTATGGATCATTCACTTTACTTCCTGTTTCCTGTCCCGTTGTCCTCTTCAGTGGTGTTTGGGCAGTTTGCCTTCTTCCAGACCGCCATGAACGACTCGGTGGAGCTGTTTGATGGAGCCAATCAGAACGCTCGTCTGCTTAGCTCTCTTACAGGCTCTCACTCAGGTTAGTCCCGCTCACCACCCCACTCTATTGGCTACCCCAGCTGTCAGTCTCTGTCCTGCTGTAGCCTGCTGTCCCGCCTGTTGGAGCTAATCATTCAGAGGAAGATGGACGCTAAGGGCTGTGGCTGTTTGTACCCACTGAAAGGCATTAGAGACTTGTTCCAATGACTCACAGGTACCCAGCTGGGTTTTCTCAATAGGAAAGGAAAAGCAAACATATTCTTAGTGTTTGCTTTCATTGTCATGCCTGTGAACCTGAACATTCTCTCCGCGTGAATGTGGGTGAGCCTCACATATGATTCTGAGTCACGCTTACATAAATATACACTTATGTTTCCCAACACGCTCGCACAGTCCAGGAAAACACGGGAACATGCTAGGAACACGCCAACATGTTAACACCTATCGGCTCTGCGTCGTTAGTCCAGCTCCTGTGGGTCGACTTTATATTGGAAACACACCTAGCTGTATACCGCGGTGTGTGTGTGTGTGTGTGTGTGTGTGTGTGTGTGTGTGTGTGTGTGTGTGTGTGTGTGTGTGTGTAAACTATTAATAATACAGCACAGTAGCGCAGAGGCGCACTGGAGACTGATTACTCTGCTGTATTAAGCTGACACACACACACACACGTGCGCGCGGTAGCCTGCTAGACTGGGCTAATGAAGGTTCTAAATGTCAGGCTGTATCCCGCAATCCTTCACTGTTCAGTCATCACGCACACGATCAGCACAGAGACAGAGCCAGGGTGTGTTTTAGAATGTGTGAGTGTGTGTGTGTGTGTGTGTGTGTGTGTGTGTGTGTGTGTGTGTGTGTGTGTGTGTGTGTGTGTGTGTGTGTAGAACGTGGTGATCAGTCTGTTCATCCATCAGGCACACAATTAGCAGAGACACAGAGCCAGCGTGTGCACGTGTGTTTGTGCACGTACATCTGAAAGGGTTGGGTGTCTATATTTCAGGCTGAGCGTGTGTGTGTTTTAGAGAGTTTGTGCGTGTGTGTGTGTGTGTGTGTTTTAGAGAGAGTTTCTGTGGGTACGTGCATGTGTGTTTTAGAGAGAGTTTCTGTGAGTGTGTGTGTGTGTGTGTGTGTGTATATGTGTGTGTGTACGTGTGTGTGTGTGTGTGTGTGTGTGTGTGTGTGTGTGTGGGTGTGTGATTAGTGGTAAAGTTCATGGTGCTCTGTCCCCAGGCAGCCTCCTCTGCTGTTCCACTGTTTAATACAGCCTCATTCATCATCATGTCAACCCACAGCAGGCCTAAAACTACAACAACCATCAGCCCCACCTATTCTTAGTTTGATCCCTCTCTCCCTCCCTCCCTCTCCCCCTCCCTCCCTCCCTCCCGACGTCTGTCTTTCTGTCCTTCTGCCGGTTTGTGTGTTACTGTCCGTGAATATGTGTGTTATGTGTATATGTGTGCATGTGTGTGAGTGGTGTATGTATGTCTTCCCCTGTGTGTGTGTGTGTGTGTGTGTGTGTCGGTGTTTGTTTGTCCCTGTTTGCATGTCCCTGTATGTGTGTGTATCGCTGTGTGTGTTTCCCTGTGTGTTTGTTTGTTTGTTTGTGTGTTTCCCTGTTTGTGTCTCCCTGTGTGTATGTGTTTGTGTTTGTGTCTCCCTATTTGTGTGTGTGTGTGTGTGTGTGTGTGTATGTGAGCAGGAGAGACCTTGCCCCTGGCCACGTCCAATCAGATCGTTCTGCGGTTCAGTGCGAAGAGCGGCCCTTCTGCTAGAGGCTTCCACTTTGTCTACCAAGGTAACACACACACACACACACACACACACACACACGGACACACATACACACACAGTACAGACACACACACATACACACACACACACACACACACACACACACACACACACACACAAACACACACACACACACACGCCGACACACACACCGCACACACGCCCTGCAGCCTTGTTTCCATTATCCAGTGACTCTATGGTATCCTCTCCATGTCTCCTGTCGCTACTAACACCACCATGTTTAGTTGTCTAGGTTACCTCACGTCTGTCCCCCTAGCAACGGCACGGACTACACACATCAATACGAGCTTATGTCCAGAAGACACTGGTGTGCTGTGCTGTTGTGTTAGTGTGTTGTTATGTCAGTGTTGTGTTGTTTACTGTGTTGTGATGTTGGGGTTGGTAGTGTGGTGTGTTGTGTTATGTGTTAGTGTTGTGTTAGTGTGTTGTTGTGTTATTGTTATGTTAGTTTTGTGTTAGTGGTGGTGTGGTTAGTGTGGTGTGTCGTGGTGTGGTGGGTTGTGTACTTTTGTGCTATGTTGTGTTGTGTTAGTGTTCTGTTAGTGTGTTGTAATGTTAGTGTTGTGTTAGAGTGGTGTGGTGTGTACTTTTGTGCTGTGTGAGTGTGTTGTTGTGTTATTGTGGTGTTACTGTGGTTTGTTGTGTTACAGTGTTGTGTTAGCGTGGTGTGCTGTGCTGTTGTGTTTCTGTGTTGTTTTAGTGTGTTGTTATGTCAATGCTGTGTTAGTGTGCTGTGTTGTGTGTTGTGTACTATTGGGCTGTGTTGTGTGTTGTTGTGTTAGTGTTGTGTGTTGTGCTTTGTTGTGTGTTGTGTGTTGTTGTGTTAGTGTGTTAGCGTGGTGTGTTGTGTTGTGCTGTGTTGTGTGTTCTGTCAGTGTGTTGTTATGTCAGTGTTGTGTTAGAGTGTTGTGTCATGTGTTGTGTTAGTGTTGTGTTAGTGTGGTGTGTACTTTACTGTTGTGCTGTGTTGTGTACTATTGTGTGTTGTTATGTTGTGTTGGTATGTTGTTATGTCAGTGTTGTGTTAGTATGGTGTAGCATTAGCGTAGCGTTTAGTGTGGATAATAAACATCATCTCCACTGACCAAACCTCTTTAACACTACTGGTTGTTCCACAGCATATATTTAATATACATTCAACATGCATTATATGTCTATTGATTGATTGATACATATATTCCACATATATTAAATGTATATTATTGATTGACATTCATATATACAACATGAATGATATGTCTAATATTGATTAAAAACATATATACAACATGTGTGATATGTCTAATATTGATTAGAAAACAAGTATTCAACATATATATGTCTATAAATTATTGATTGATTGTATATTATACAGTTAGGCCCAAAAATATTTGGACAGTGACACAAGTTTTGTTATTTTAGCTGTTTACGAAAACATATTCAGGATACAATTATGTAATCAATATGGGCTTAAAGTGCAGACTCTCAGCTGTAATTTGAGAGTATTCACATCCAAATTGGAGCAAGGGTTTAGGAATTACAGCTCTTTAATACGTAGCCGCCTCTTTTTCAAGGGACCAAAAGTAATTGGACAATTGACTCAGAAGGCTGCAAAAAAAATAACAACGCTGCATGGGCTCTTCCCTCATTAACCTGTCATCAATTAAGCAGTTAAAAGGTCTGGAGTTGATTCCAGGTGTGGCGTTTGCATTTGGAAGCTGTTGCTGTGAACACACAACATGCGGTCAAAGGAGCTCTCAATGGAGGTGAAACAGACCATCCTGAGGCTGAAAAAAAAGAAGAAATCCATCAGAGAGATAGCAGAAATGTTAGGAGTGGCCAAATCAACAGTTTGGTACATTCTGAGAAGAAAAGAGTGCACTGGTGAGCTTGGGAACTCAAAAAGGCCTGGACGTCCACGGAAGACAACAGTGGTGGATGATCGCAGAATCCTTTCCATGGTGAAGAAAAACCCCTTCACAACATCCACTCAAGTGAAAAACACTCTCCAGGACGTAGGTGTATCAGTATCTAAGTCTACCATAAAAGAAGACTTCATGAGAGTAAATACAAAGGATTCACCACAAGGTGCAAACCATTAATCAGCCTCAAAAATAGAAAGGCCAGAATTGACTTTGCCAAAAAACACCTGAAGAAGCCAACCCAGTTCTGGAACAGCATTCTTTGGACAGATGAGACTAAGATCAACCTGTACCAGAATGATGGGAAGAAGAAAGTTTGGAGGAGAATTGGAACAGCTCATGATCCAAAGCACACCACATCTTCTGTAAAACATGGTGGAGGCAGTGTGATGGCATGGGCATGCATGGCTTCCAATGGCACTGGGTCACTTGTGTTTATTGATGATGTGACAAAAGACAGAAGCAGCCGGATGAATTCTGAAGTGTATAGGGATATACTTTCTGCTCAGATTCAGCCAAATGCAGCAAAGTTGATTGGACGGCGCTTCACAGTACAGATGGACAATGACCCAAAACATACTGCAAAAGCAACCCAGGAGTTTTTTAAAGCAAAGAAGTGGAATATTCTGCAATGGCCGAGTCAATCACCAGATCTCAACCCAATCGAGCATGCATTTCACTTGCTCAAGACAAAACTTAAGGCAGGAAGACCCACAAACAAGCAACAACTGAAGACCGCTGCAGTAAAGGCCTGGCAAAGCATCACAAAGGAGGAAACCCAGCGTTTGGTGATGTCCATGGGTTCAGACTTCAGGCAGTCATTGCCTGCAAAGGATTCTCAACAAAATATTGAAAAGTAACATTTTACTTGGGGTTATGTTTATTTGTCCAAATACTTTTGAGCCCCTGAAATGAGGAGCGTTTGTATAAAAATAGCTACAATTCCTACATGTTTAATCATATATTTTTGTTCAACCCCTTGAATTAAACCTTAAAGTCTGCACTTCAATTCCGTTGTAGTTGTTTCATTTCAAATCCAATGTGGTGGCATGCAGAGCCCAAATCATGAAGATTGTGTCACTGTCCAAATATTTTTGGGCCTAACTGTATTTGTATATTCAGGATATATTATCTAGTCTTTTTATTGCTCTGACATAAGCGGTGTGTGTGTGTGGTATATGTGAATATATGTGTGTGTGTATGTGTGTGTCTGTGTGTGTGTGTGTGTGT
>JAPMUY010001299.1:75000-82500 GCA_026901105.3 Galaxias olidus
ATGTCACCTGGGCTGGCTCCGTTTGGACCTGGGTGCTAGGAGTGGTCCTGCTGGCGTCTGATCCGGTTTGGTGTGTGTGGCCGTGTCTCAGTCACTCTTCAAAGCAGTTTTACACACACACACACACACACACACACACACACAAACACACACACACAGAAAGAGAGAGAGAGAGAAAGAGAGAGAGATGTTTTCTGCTTGCCTGCCTGGCTTGCTTCAGAAGCTGCAGTCAAAGAGAGGACCTGCACAAGAATTCATTCCCGTTTCAAAACATCCACAGATCCACATGAGAAGGATTCAGAGTTCGGAATTCTGCGTATCTTCCCTAGACATCGGAACACTGGGAACGTCTGCCTGGCTCCGCCCAAACCAGGAAGTGACCTGCTCCTTCAGAGCCCTTTTAGATAATAGCTACACCCTCTCCTCTCCTCTCCTCTCCTCTCCTCTCCTCTCTTCTCCTCTCCTCTCCTCTGACTGCTGGGAGAAACATCCCCCTTTAGATGACGGACGGGGAGAGATAGAAGAGAAAGAGAGAGAGAAAAGGGGGATGTTTCTCCCAGCGGTCAAATAGAGGGGTCACGGGTTGTCATGGCCGGGCAGACGTTCCCAGTGTTCCGATATCTATCTATCTATCTATCTATCTATCTATCTATCTATCTATCTATCTATCTATCTATCTATCTATCTATCTATCTATCTATCTATCTATCTATCTATCTATCTATCTATCTATCTATCTATCTATCTATCTATCTATCGCCATCTATCTCGCCATCTATCTATCTATCTATCTATCTATCTGTCCATCTATCTATCTATCTCTGTCTGTCTCTTTTCTCTCTTTTCCCCAGCTCTGTAGATTTGACCCGTCAGCCCATCACTTTGCTGTGTGACTATATTGATTTACTCTGAGAAACTCACTCAGACGCCAGCGGGACAAATGTGAAGTGTGTGTGTGTGTGTGTGTGTGTGTGTGTGTGTGTGTGTGTGTGTGTGTGTGTGTGTGTGTGTGTGTGTGTGGAAAGGTGTCAGGCAAATGGAGCTGGTATCTACTAGTCATATTGATTAGCAGACATGACAGTCTGCTGATGCACCGCTATTAAACTCTGAAAGAATGTGTGTGTGTGTGTGTGTGTGTGTGTGTGTGTGTGTGTGTGTGTGTGTGTGTGTGTGTGTGTGTGTGTGTCTGTGTCTGTGTCTGTGTGTGTGTGTGTGTGTGTGTGTGTGTGTGCCCAGCCATTTTGCGGTTGTTCATTTTGTGCTAACCTAAACAAAGTCCCTCTTATCCCCATCTATAAACACATACACACACACACACACACACTCCCCTCACTGAGCAGGTTACTATGGTAACATCTCCGGGGTAGTCTCCTACGGAAGTTAACCCTCAGAAGGGGGTTTAATCCCAACACACACACACACACACACACACACACACACACAGAGAGAGAAACACGCACACACAAACACACAAACACACACACACAGACACACATTCACTCACACACACACAGACATACTCAGAGGAAAAGCCCATCATTAATTAGCATAGCAGGGATCAGTACACCACTGTTCCTTTATAGTTTAACCAGACTAGGGAGGTCCACACACACATCCACACACACACACACACACACACACACACCTTTTAATCCCCCGTCCTCCCAAAGTGACCGTGCTGTTCTGAGGGATTCCTCTGCCTTTGTCAGGGTTACCCTAAGCAGTCTTGGAGCCTGAGTTCAGATCAGAAGTTGTAGTTTTAGGAATTGCTGCCTCCTTGGTCAAATCAATAGGGCTAGTCTGTTAATTTCCTTGTTGATGCTGTTGTTGTTGTTAATGTTGTTGTTGTTGACCCCTGTTGTCCCCGCCCCCTCCCTGCAGCGGTTGGTCTGACCACCTGTCCAGAGCCCATGGTCCCGGCCAATGGCGTGAAGGCTGGTGACCGCTACATGGTGAATGAGGTGGTGGCTTTCAGCTGTGAGCCGGGATACGTGCTGCAGGTACACACACACACACACACACACACACACACACACACACACACACACACACACACACACTACAGTAGAGTACAAACCCTACAGTACACACTGGGCCGGAATACGTGCTGCAGACACACACACACACACACACACACACACACACACACACACACACACACACACACACACACACACATACACACTCCCATACACACAGTCATATATATATATAATAGCCCTGTGTGTCCTTGGTGGTCTGTAAATAGCAGCGTCTGTGGCACTGCCCTCCTCTGTCTCCTCAACAAGGAAAGCAATAAATAGGCTTTCAAATGAACAGACACACACACACCTAACCCACCGTGGCGGAGTGTGTGTGTCTGTGTCTGTGTCTGTGTCTGTGTGTGTGCGTGCGTGCGTGCGCGCGTGCGTGTGTGTGCACATGGACAGTGATGTTTACATAGAGGAGGAGGCAGCTTAACCCAGTGGCCTGCCAGCTCTGGTGAGATGTGTTTACAGTGGTGCCTGGGACATTTGTCCAGTCAAACACACACACACACACACACACACACACCACACATACACACGCACACACACACCTTCACACACACACACACACACACACACACACACACACACATCTAGAACTATCTGTCTGTGTGTCTGTGCAGGGTTAGGTGTCTACATCTGTCTCTCTCTAACGCTCTGTGATGTCACTTCCAGGGTCACTCCCATATTTCCTGTATGCCAGGAACGGTTCGACGCTGGAACTACCCTCCTCCCCTGTGCATTGGTACGACCCAACCCTCCTATCTAACACTCACCGTTTGGCGTCTCCCTGTTCCTCATATCTATCATCATCTTTACCCTAATATTCATCATCCTCACCTTGATCCTAGAAATTAGCATCCTCATCATCATCATTACCTTTATCCTAATAATTATCCTCATCATCATCATTACATTTATCCTTATAATCATCCTCATCAACATCATTACCTTTATCCTAATAATCATCCTCATCATCATCATTACCTTTATCCAAATAATCAGCATCTTCATCATCATTACCTTTATCCAAATTATCAGCATCATCATCATTATTACCTTTATCCAAATAATCATCCTCATCATCATCATTACCTTTATCCTAATAATCAGCATCTTCATCGTCGTTATCCTGATAATCACCATGATCATCTGAAGTACAAGCCATTGTGATCTTCATGTTTCTGATTCCTTACATTGGTGAAGCTGTTGTTGATGTGGCTGTTGTTGATGTTGTTGTTGTTCTTGTACAGCGCGCTGTGGAGGCACTTTGACCGACATGGATGATGTCATCCTGAGTCCTGGTTTCCCCGGCAACTACCCTGGCAACCTGGACTGTACCTGGCGCATACTGCTTCCTGTCGGATACGGTGAGGATTATGGTCTGGAGTCTGAAGAACACCAACCTGTGTGTGTGTGCGCATGTGTGTGTGTGTGTCTGCGTGTGTGTGTGTGGGTGTGTGTGTGTGTGTGTGTGTGTGTGTGTGTGTGTGTGTGTGTGTGTGCCTGTTTGTGTGTGTGTGTGTGTGTGTGTGGGTGTGTATGTGTGTGGGTGGGTGCTTGTGTGTGTGGGGGGGGGTGGTTGTGCTTGCGTTTGTGTGCGTGTGGGTGTGTGGTTGTGTGTGTGTGTGTGTGTGTGTGTGTGTGTACGTGTGGGTGTTTGTGCCTGCGGTTGTGTGTGTGTGTGTGTGTGTGTGTGTGTGTGTGTGTGTGTGTGTGTGTGTGTGTGTGTGTGTGTGTGTGTGTGTGTGTGTGTGTGTGTGTGTGTGTGTGTGTGTGTGTGTGTGTGTGTGTGTGTGTGTTCTGCATTTAACACTGATTCTCTTTGAGGGCTGTTCATTTTGATGCTGGGAGTTTTGAACGGATACTTTAAGTTTTATTTCTTTCTCTCCACCAGGTATTTAAATTCTGCCTGCCCTATCTCTCCTCTCTCTGTGGCACTTCCTAAATAACTATGTCTATTCCTCATCCCTCTCTCTCTCTCTTCTTTTCTCTTTCGGCCCCTCTTACTTTGTCCTTTTCAGAACGGATTGCTCTTCTATTCGTTGGCTTTCAAAATAGTTTATCCTGAGTTCTAAAGAGGCCGTTTAAATCTGCTGGGTCCTAAAATGCAGGCCTGCCCCCCCCCCCCCCCCACACACACACACACACTCACACACAGACACACACACACACACACACACACACACACAGAGAGACCCACAGTAGGAGCTTAGGCTGCTGACTGTTTAGAAGGTAGAGGTGGGTTTTCAAAACCAATCACACTGAACCGTTTCATCTCTCTTCTTCTCTCTCTCTCTCCCTCGCTCTGTCTCTCATTGTCATTCTTTAACACTCTGTATCTCTCCCACCCTCCCTCCATCTCTCTCTCCTTCTCTAACCTTCAGTCTATCTCTCTTTCTCATTCTCTAACCTTCAGTCTATCTCTCTTCCTCACTGTCTCCCCCACACCCTTTCTTCTTGTCTAAGTCTCTCCCTCTCTCTCTCTCTCTCTCTCTCTCTCTCTCTCTCTCTCTCTCTCTCTCTCTCTCTCTCTCTCTCTCTCTCTCTCTCTCTCTCTCTCTCTTACTCCCTCTGTTTCTCTCTCTCTCCATCATATCATGCTGGTCATAATACTAGCTTCTGCACGTAGCTATAAACTGTGTGTGTGTGTGTGTCTGTGTGTGTGTGTGTGTGTGTGTGTGTGTGTGTGTGTGTGTGTGTGTCTGTGTGTGTGTGTGTGTGTGTGTGTGTGTGTGTGTGTGTGTGTGTGTGTGTGTGTGTGTGTGTGTGTGTGTGTGTAGGAGCTCACGTCCAATTTCAGAACTTCTCCTCGGAGGACAACCACGACTTCCTGGAGGTGAGGGCGGGGCCTCAGCACAGCAGCTCTCTGATTGGCCAGTTCAGTGGCAGCCAGGTCCCGCCCAGCCTGCTGAGCACCACTCACGAGACGGTGATCCACTTCTACAGTGACCACTCAGAGAACAGGGCCGGCTTCAAACTGACCTATCAGGGTGAGTAGAGAGTTAAAACTGACCTATCGGGGTGAGTGGAGAGTATTAACTGACCTATCAGTGTGAGTACAGAGTTTAAACTGACCTATCAGATTGAGTAGAGAGTTTAAACTGACTTATCAAGGTGAGAAGAGACTTTAAACTGACCTATCAGGGTGAGTACAGAGTTTAAACTGACCTCTCAGGGTAAGTAGAGAGTTTAAACTGACCTATCAGGGTGAGAAGAGACTTTAAACTGACCTATCAGGGTGAGTACAGAGTTTCAACTGACCTATCAGGGTGAATACAGAGAGTTTGATGGAGCTGTTTACATTTCTAACAGTGTAATTAAATGAATAACACCATTACTGTGAAAAGCCCAAAGACGTGTGCTGTAACTCTGATTGTTAGGCAGAGCCTCAGACAGCACCTCTGGAGTGGGTTTCTAATCAAACCACGAACAAGCTTCCGGAAGTAGAGACGTGGTTCCACTGCTTAGTTCAGAGGTCAAAGAGGGTCAGACTATTTAAAAGTAGAGACCTCACGGTCCTCCAGCTGAGGTCAGAGGTCAGAGAGGGGCAGACTATTTGAAAGTAGAGCCCTAATGGTCCTCTGTCAGACGTGGCTCCACAGCTGAGGTCAGAGGTCAGAGAGGGGCAGACTATTTGCGGCAGACTTGTCTGTCGTTCTAAAGTTGGCCGTCGTGTAACCACGGTAACGCCTAGACGTTTTATTTTGAGCATGGGCTACTTTTAAAACGTCTCAATAATAGAGAGAGCACTGGACAGATTGGTGCAAGCTGGTCGTCATCAGGTCTGTCTGTCTGTCTGTCTGTCTGTCTGCCTGCCTGCCTGCCTGCCTGTCTGCCTGCCTGCCTGCCTGCCTGCCTGCCTGCCTGCCTGCCTGCCTGCCTACCTGTCTGTCTGTCTGTCTGTCTGTCTGTCTGTCTGTCGTTAGGCAACAGGATAGCAGTGGATTGGGACAGGCGTGTAATTGGCGCGTTCTTTAAATAGTCGTGAGATGACATGTCTGGTAGCAAGATCTGACACCCGATGTGTGTGTGTGTAGGTGTGTGTGTGTGTGTGTGTGTGTGTGTGTGTGTGTGTGTGTGTGTGTGTGTGTGTGTGAGTGTGTGTGTGTGTGTGAGTATGCGTGTGTGTTTGCATGCCCATGCGAGTGTACATGTGTTTGTGAGTGTGCGTGTGTGTATGCATGCCTGTGCGCACGTGCGTGTTGTTATGTGTATAGCCTGAATGAAAGAGGGTTAATTGTGTAAACTTTGTTTTGACTGGTAGAACCTTATATGGCTTTTCTGACTCTGTTTCCTTCTCTTCTCTCAGCCTATCAGCTGCAGAACTGCCAGGACCCCGCCCCTTTCCCCAACGGCTACATCGTCAACGGCGACTACAGCGCCGGCCAATCAATCACCTTTGAGTGCTTCCCTGGCTATGTTCTGATTGGTCATCCCGTGTTGACCTGCATGCATGGCACCAATAGGAAGTGGAACCATCCGTTTCCACGGTGCGAGGGTAAGACTCACCAACCAATCACCAATTGCCAACCAATCACCGCCCACCCGATCAGCCATTGGTTACTGTATATCCTCTGGACAGTCTCTCCTGATTGGTTGCAGCCAGATGGAGCTTGTTGCTGCAACTCTTTCAATCGGCAAACATTATTCATAAACAAATGCCGAATTTTGTTTTCTCTTACACTTCACACGAAAGGAGACCAATCGACCGTTTCTGATATTGATATTATTCTTTTAGTATTATATTATTAAACTGCACCAAAGCCTAATCTAACACTGTGCACAACTTTCCAGAAGTAGCCGACTTTGACAGCATGACTAATGGCCAGTGGCTGTGTGAATGGGACAGGGTTGTATATAGACCCTTTCTCTGTGGGAGCTGTGCTGGTTTAAAGATGGCTAGTGGCTGTGTGAATGGGACAGGGTTGTATTTGGACCTTTTCTCCACTGGAGCTGTGCTGGTTCAGAAAAGTTACTAGTTACTGTGGGAAAGGGACGGTGATGTGTTTAGATCCTTTCTCTGTGGGAGCTGGGCTGGTTTAGAGATGTTTTGTGACTATGTGGATGAGACAGAATAGTGTTTAGATCCTTTCTCTGTGGGAGCTGGGCTGGTTTAGAGATGTCTAGTGACTATGTGGATGAGACAGAGTAGTGTTTAGATTCTGTCTCTGTGGGAGCTGGGCTGGTTTAGAGATGTCTAGTGACTATGTGGATGAGACAGGGTAGTGTTTAGATTCTGTCTCTGTGGGAGCTGGGCTGGTTTTAAAGAGATGCCTCGCTGCAGGTGCTTTTAACGGCTCCAGAAATACGATATTGATTTCTGTGTGGCTTTGACACCGGAGCAGACTGGAGGCCTTACCCCTCCATCCCTCTCCCTCCACCCCTCTCTCTCTCCCACCATCCCTCTCTCTCCCTCCATCCCTCTCACATCTCTCCTCTCCTCTGTCCTCTATGTCATAACGTCTCTCTT
>JAPMUY010001299.1:95000-100000 GCA_026901105.3 Galaxias olidus
TCAGACGGTCGTGAGGATCTAAGAGCTGGACCCTTTGAGCACATTCCACCGGGTTTAAAGCGACTAGAGGCAGTTTATCTGTAGGAGATGATTTTGGCGACCCCAGCCGTTTGCTTATTGTAATTATTTTCCCTAACCGTCGCAAAGAAGACGTACAGACATCTCGTGGTCACTGCATATCGCTAGCACGATCAACGACTGTATGGGCATCTCTTCCTGATTTAGTGACGCACATCCTTGAGCCAGAAAGCAATTCGTCACAGTTTTGTGGGAGATTGTGCCCGGTGGTAGACAAAATATTGAGACTTCAGACTGATCTGAACCGCAATTCTATTATGCTCCCATATACATTACAATGTGCTATCAGAAGAAATGTTTTGATAATCTGTTAATATAATAAAAGTTGCCTATAGATGCTTTACGACCCCACACAGCTAGCTGATCTCACAAGGTTTAGATAGAACTGTAAACGTGTATAACAAGCCCCTCCAATGCCTTATAGATCTGATGAGAGACAACTGTCTCTCTGGGATCTCATTACTCCTGTGTGTTGTCTGTCAGCCATCTCCTGTGGAGACCCAGGAGTGCCCCCCCTGGTGGTGGTGTCGGGTCGTAGCTGGACATACGGCTCCCTCCTGCAGTACTCGTGCAGTCAGCAGAGGATGCTGGTGGGCAACGCCACTCGCTACTGTCAGGAGGACAGCACGTGGAGCGGAGCCCCACCACACTGCTCAGGTAAACCAATAAAACTCACCCATCAGGGAAAAGCCCCGCCACACTGCTCAGGTGAACCAATCAAACTCACCCATCAGGGACAAGCCCCGCCACACTGCTCAGGTGAACCAATCAAACTCACCCATCAGGGAAAAGCCCTGCCACACTGCTCAGGTAAACCAATCAAACTCACCCATCAGGGCAATGCCCCGCCACACTGCTCAGGTGAACCAATCAAACTAACCCATCAGGGAAAAGCCCCGCCCCACTGTTAAGGTAAACCAATCAAACTCACCCATCAGGCAAAAGCCCCACCACACTGCTCAGGTAAACCAATGAAACTAACCCATTAGGAGAAAGTCCCGCCCCACTGTTCAGGTAAACCAATCAAACTAGCCCATCAGGGAAAAGCCCCGCCCCACTGTTCAGGCAAACCAATCAAACTAACCCATCAGGGGAAAGACCCGCCCCTCTGCTCAGGTAAACCAATCAGACTAACCCATCAGGGAAAAGCCCCGCCCCACTGCTCAGGTAAACCAATCAAACTAACCCATCAGGGAAAAGCCCCACCCCACTGCTCAGGTAAACCAATCAGACTAACCAATGAGATTCAGGTAAAACATAGAACTAACCAGTAAGATTCAGGTAAAGCATCAAACTAACCAATAAGATTCAGGTAAAGCATCAAACTAACCAATAAGATTCAGGTTAAAAATATAACTAAACATAAGATAAATGCCCCCAGCTCTTTACTCAGGTACAACTCACATTGGCCTGTTAGATTATAAACCATGCCTCCATTTTCTCACACTCTACTAGCATTACCTTATTAGTCTATAGTCTCCACCCCTCTGCTCCGGCTCAGCGAATAGTAACTTGATGTGTGTTTGACGTACAGGTGGGAGCCCTGGTCTGTGTGGAGATCCCGGCGTCCCGCCTCACGGCAGCCGGTTGGGGGAGGAATTTCGGCTAAAGAGCCTATTGCGTTTCGCCTGCGAGGCGGGCTACTCCCTGATTGGCTCGGCCGAGAGGACCTGCCTCCACAACGGCTCCTGGAGCGGAACCCAGCCTGTCTGTCAAGGTGGGTCACCGTAGCAACCGCCGCCTCGATAAGACAAAGCCTGAGGCGGAAGATATTGTATTGTATATTCTATGTCTGTTTTGTGATCATTTCACTTCTGACATTAGTAACCTAATGTATTTTTTTTTATCTTCTGCCTGGCAGAACGTTTTGAAATGACGGTTAACCCTCATTATCCAAAATCCTCCAGAAACAGAGGCAGCTTTAATAACCATTTAAATATTTGGTGCTCTGAGATGACGTTAGACGCTAAAAGGGATCGAGGTTATTTAGGAACATGAAACAGGCATGCACCAGGGGTAGGGAACAACCCTTTCCCCAGTCTGGTTAGCAGCAGGAATATACAGTAAATACAAAATACTGTATACTGAAAGGACCAAGGTTTGGATGAGTGAGGTCCTGTCTATGTAATCTGAATCTATCACTCCCTGGTTAACATTAGGTCTGCGTTTGCATAGGTCCTGTCTATTTAATCTGAATCTATAACTCCCTGGTTAACATTAAATCTGTGTTTGCATAGGTCCTGTCTATATAATCTGAAGATATAACTCCCTGGATAACACTAGGTCTGTGTTTACATAGGTCCTGTCTTAATATCTGAATCTATAACTCCCTGGTCAACACTAGGTCTGTGTTTACAGAGGTCCTGTCTATGTAATCTGAAACTATAACTCCCTGGTCAACACTAGGTCTGTGTTTACAGAGGTCCTGTCTATATAATCTGAATCTATAACTCCCTGGTTAACACGAGGGTCTGAATCTGTCATTTATTCTACTTCTAGACTCATCAGTCCATCGTTGACCTTATCCCTCCATCTCTCTCTCTCTCTCTCTCTCTCTCTCTCTCTCTCTCTCTCTCTCTCTCTCTCTCTCTCTCTCTCTCTCTTTTTTTTCTACAATCCTACTTTTTCCCTCCCCTCCCTCCCTCTCTGTAGCTAATCAAAGTGGTTGTCTTTATATTGGGTTTTAAGCAAATAATGAAGCATTTACTTTCATGTCACCAGAAGTGCAGGCTCCACGCAAACACTTCCTGGAACTACGTGACGTTCAAATTAGACAGTTCTAAGATTGCTCCCTCCCTCCCTCCTCCTCTCCATATTGCTCTCCAACCCCTCCTCTTTCTCCCTCTCTCCCTTCCTCCCTATTATTCCTACCTCCCTACCTCTCTTTTCCTCACTCCCTCTCTCTCCCTCCTTATATATCTCTCCCCCCCTTCCTCTCTCTCCCTCCGTATATCTCTCTCACCGTCTCTTTATCTCCCTCCCTTGGAACTACAAGCTCCAGACTGTTAAATACTGCCAGACTACTCAGGCTCTCAGTCTCTCCTCCATGGTTGTAGTCTGTTTGATGTAGTCAGTCGTGTGTAGGCGCTGGCCTGCGATGGTTATCGAGAAAGCGAGTCGACAAGAGAAAGAAAGAGATAAAGATTAAGAAACCGACGGCATTCAAAAAAGAACGAGAGACTTAGAGAGCATAAAAACCAAGAGTCAAAAAAGAACGAGCGACTTAGAGAGCAATAAAAATCGAGAAAGTCCCCCCAAAACCAGAGAAATAAAGAGCGAAAAAACAAAGTCATTATATATAGAGACAGAGAGGGGGAGGGGGAGGGAGAAACGGAGAGAGAGAATGAGAGAGTGTGTAAAAGAGAGAGAAAAAGAGGGAGAAAGAGAAACGCAGAGTGTAAAAGAGGACAGCGTGTGAGAGGGGTAAGTTTTCTCATTCAGAGGGAGAGAGAAAGAGGGTGAAGAGGAAGAGAGGGGGGGAAGAGTGTAAAAGAGGACAGCGGGGGAGAGTTTTCTCATTCAGAGGGAGAGAGAGGGGGAGAGTTTTCTCATTAGGTTAATTGTGTTGTTTTGAATGGAATGTGTGGGGGAAGGGGGAGCAGCCGCCACGGAGCAACTGATGGACGACCTGAAAGGCTTTAAGTGATTACATCCCTACTATAGGTATTTGATTATAATGTCTGTTTGCTGTCGAATGACTATTAAGCTGATGAGCTGTGCCAGCACCTAAGAGATGGATGGGGTGTAGGACACACACACACACATACACACACACACACACTGAAATATGCACACACATCAAAGTGCCACTCTCATAAAAACTCACTCAAATGGTCACTCACACACACACACACACACACACACCCACATTAAGATCCTTCTCCCAAACACACTCGCCTACTTCTGCACAGAGTGCACGTACACACTCACACATGTACACACACGTGCACAAGCCTGTGTAGGCTCCGAGAGAGCATGTTGACGCTCACACACACACACACACACACACACACACACACACACATGCTCAAGCCTGCGTACACACAGAGAGACGGGCAAGACGCAAGCAAAGACAAGAGGCACAGAGAGGGGAGGAGTTGGGTGCATGTCTGGCATGGGAGGAAGAGGAGGATGAAGAAAGATGCAGAGGGAGGGGAGGAGTGGGGCTGCACGCCCAGCAGGGGAGTAAGAGGAGGATGAAGAAAGATGCAGAGGGAGGGGGGAGTGGGGCTGAAAGCCTGACAGGGGAGGAAGAGGAGGATGAGGAGGATGAAGAAAGATGCAGAGAGAGGGGAGGAGTGGGGCTGCACGTCTGTCAGGGGAGGAAGAGGAGGACGACGAAAGATGCAGAGGGAGGGGAGGAGGATGAGGAAGGTGCAGCCCTCTTTCCCAGCGGTAACCCTGACCCTCCGGGTTCTGACAGAGATGAGGATGAGGATGACAATAGCAGTGTCTTTCCTGGGTGTGTGTGTGTGTGTGTGTGTGTGTGTGTGTGTGTGTGTGTGTGCGTGTGTTACTGTCTCTCCTTAATATGTGTCTGTGTTACTGTCTCTCCTGGATGTTTGTGTGTGTGGTATCGCTGGTGGTCATGCTGTGGGTGTCTCCTATAACAGTGTTGCGATACTGAAGCTCTTGTGTCTCCTGTGTGTGTGCGTGTGTGTGTGCGTGTGTGTGTGTGTGTGTGTGTGAAGCCGTGTCGTGCGGTAACCCGGGCACCCCGTCCTACGGTAAGATCGTGTTCAGTGACGGCATCACGTTTGGCAGCTCTGTGGCGTACACCTGCTGGGAGGGCTACAAGACAGCTGGTCTCACCACCAGACACTGCACCACCAACGGCACCTGGACCGGACACGCCCCCGACTGCACAGGTAACCCCTCCCCCCCGGGTCCTAGAGCCCGTCCTGTAGGCATTAGCATGGGAG
>JAPMUY010001299.1:105000-145000 GCA_026901105.3 Galaxias olidus
AAATATTTGGACAGTGACACAAGTTTTGTTATTTTAGCTGTTTACGAAAACATATTCAGGATACAATTATATAATCAATATGGGCTTAAAGTGCAGACTCTCAGCTGTAATTTGAGAGTATTCACATCCAAATTGGAGCAAGGGTTTAGGAATTACAGCTCTTTAATACGTAGCCGCCTCTTTTTCAAGGGACCAAAAGTAATTGGACAATTGACTCAGAAGGCTGCAAAAAAAAAAATAACAACGCTGCATGGGCTCTTCCCTCATTAACCAATTAAGCAGTTAAAAGGTCTGGAGTTGATTCCAGGTGTGGCGTTTGCATTTGGAAGCTGTTGCTGTGAACACACAACATGCGGTCAAAGGAGCTCTCAATGGAGGTGAAACAGACTATCCTGAGGCTGAAAAAAAAGAAGAAATCCATCAGAGAGATAGCAGAAATGTTAGGAGTGGCCAAATCAACAGTTTGGTACATTCTGAGAAAAAAAAGAGTGCACTGGTGAGCTTGGGAACTCAAAAAGGCCTGGACGTCCACGGAAGACAACAGTGGTGGATGATCGCAGAATCCTTTCCATGGTGAAGAAAAACCCCTTCACAACATCCACTCAAGTGAAGAACACTCTCCAGGAAGTAGGTGTATCAGTATCTAAGTCTACCATAAAGAGAAGACTTCATGAGAGTAAATACAAAGGATTCACCACAAGGTGCAAACCATTAATCAGCCTCAAAAATAGAAAGGCCAGAATTGACTTTGCCAAAAAACACCTGAAGAAGCCAACCCAGTTCTGGAACAGCATTCTTTGGACAGATGAGACTAAGATCAACCTGTACCAGAATGATGGGAAGAAGAAAGTTTGGAGGAGAATTGGAACAGCTCATGATCCAAAGCACACCACATCTTCTGTAAAACATGGTGGAGGCAGTGTGATGGCATGGGCATGCATGGCTTCCAATGGCACTGGGTCACTTGTGTTTATTGATGATGTGACAAAAGACAGAAGCAGCCGGATGAATTCTGAAGTGTATAGGGATATACTTTCTGCTCAGATTCAGCCAAATGCAGCAAAGTTGATTGGACAGCGCTTCACAGTACAGATGGACAATGACCCAAAACATACTGCAAAAGCAACCCAGGAGTTTTTTTAAAGCAAAGAAGTGGAATATTCTGCAATGGCCGAGTCAATCACCAGATCTCAACCCAATCGAGCATGCATTTCACTTGCTCAAGACAAAACTTAAGGCAGGAAGACCCACAAACAAGCAACAACTGAAGACCGCTGCAGTAAAGGCCTGGCAAAGCATCACAAAGGAGGAAACCCAGCGTTTGGTGATGTCCATGGGTTCCAGACTTCAGGCAGTCATTGCCTGCAAAGGATTCTCAACAAAATATTGAAAAGTAACATTTTACTTGGGGTTATGTTTATTTGTCCAATTACTTTTGAGCCCCTGAAATGAGGAGCGTTTGTATAAAAATAGCTACAATTCCTACATGTTTAATCATATATTTTTGTTCGACCCCTTGAATTAAACCTTAAAGTCTGCACTTCAATTCCGTTGTAGTTGTTTCATTTCAAATCCAATGTGGTGGCATGCAGAGCCCAAATCATGAAGATTGTGTCACTGTCCAAATATTTTTGGGCCTAACTGTATATTCGAATACCCACATCATTTCGAATAATCGAATATTCGATTGATCATGCCCATCCCTAGTAGGTACACTTTAAACACCTATCTG
Organism: Galaxias olidus; assembly: GCA_026901105.3. Classification (NCBI taxonomy): domain Eukaryota; kingdom Metazoa; phylum Chordata; class Actinopteri; order Galaxiiformes; family Galaxiidae; genus Galaxias; species Galaxias olidus. The sequence continues at coordinate 106,733 of JAPMUY010001299.1, forward strand.
TACAGGGACACACATCTTTACCTGTCTGTACAGGTGCAATACACACACCTTTAGATACCTGTCTGTACAGGTACAGTACACACACCTTTAGATACCTGTCTGTACAGGTACAATACACACACCTTTAGATACCTGTCTGTACAGGTACAGTACACACACCTTTAGATACCTGTCTGTACAGGTACAGTACACACACCTTTAGATACCTGTCTGTACAGGTACAGTACACACACCTTTAGATACCTGTCTGTACAGGTACAGTGCACACACCTTTAGATACCTGTCTGTACAGGTACAGTGCACACGCATTTACAGGTACAGTACACACACCTTTAGATACCTGTCTGTACAGGTACAGTACACACACCTCTACATACCTGTTGGTTAGTTTAGTTAAGGTAACTGTGACTAACCCAGAAGGTAAACAGGATGTGCTCTAACTCCAGAGAGGTGGTGTGTGTTTCAGTCGGCCCAAAGATCAACCCCAACACACGCGGAGTGGAGTCGGATGTACAGAAGAACAAGATTCGCGGTAAGTAGCTGGGAAAACATCTGGGATAACACGGAATGGGGAACTTGGAAGATTAAGTCCACGAACTACTGAAAGACATGTATGCGTATGTAGTATACATCCACATTGTCTTTTGTAGTTATTTATAAAATATGTCTGTGTGTGTGTGTGTGTGTGTGTGTGTGTGTGTGTGTGTGTGTGTGTGTGTGTGTGTGTGTGTAGTACCAGTGGACGTGTTTGCCCCCAACTCTGACTGGAGCGGTTTCTATGACTACCTGGGCAAGAGGCAGGTCGCTACGGTGACCGTGAACGGGTTCAACATGACGACGGGCAGGGTGAACATCACTCTGATAGAGACTAGTGGAGTCCACATTAAACTGTCTGGTAAGGAAACAGCACCGCTACAAATATCTATAGCCCCATAGCATGTCACTGATAGAGACTAGTGGAGTCCACATTAAACTGTCTGGTAAGGAAACAGCACCGCTACAAATATCTATAGCCCCATAGCATGTCACTGATAGAGACTAGTGGAGTCCACATTAAAGGAAAACAGCACAGCAAATATCTATGTATTCATGTCTATATGTTTAAAGATGTTATTTTTTTCAGTGTTTATAAAACCATTAGAACCGTCTTCTCTACTGTTCCCCCCCCAAAAAACGACATGGTTTCTAGACACTCCTGTGTGTGGGTTCTGCTGGGTTCTGAATCTGCATCTGCTCCCTGTCTGTCTCACAGGGACCTACAAGACCGAGGAGAACCAGCTGCTCCTGAAGGTGTACCAGGTCCGAGGCCCGACGGAACACTACTACAGCAAGTTCAAGAACGACTGGGCCATGGACGGATACGTAAGTCCAAACGCCTGGTTGGTTCTGAAAAATGAGTATGAGTCATTCTCGTTTCGCCGGCTGCCCTGCGTTACCAGTGGTGGAAAATGTGCACCAAAACTACTTCTTGGTAGCAAATAACACTTATATAGTAACGGGAGTTGATTGGGCTTGACGTACCGGGGAAGCTTGTTACACAAAATAATACCGCTGTGATCTCATGTGGTGTGAGTAGTCCATTACCTGGAAGACTTCAAGTCAAGGGAGAGGACTAACAAATAAAGTCCAGCCACCCCCAAAAGCCAACAATGGCTGACAGTTAGACATGGAGCCAGTAACCCATTCCATTAAAAACATAATAGATATGCTCCAGAAACGAAAATGAGTGTGGCTGTGCTCATTGAGAATGAGAACTGCTGCTGTTCAAATCAATCTGACTATTTTTACTGCTGGTCTGCGGGGCCGGGAGCGGGAGGTATTGTTTACCATGGCAACACGGGATCTTTTACCCACAGCGTCTGGAGGTATGGAGGATATAATAAAATTAAACATTAGTCACTTAGAATGTTTTATGTTTTAGTATTTGTGATAATTTTGTGTCACATCATTTTGGGTTGATGACGATTGATGAGTGTAAAATCCAGAAGAGGAAAAGAAAATCAAAATAAGATATGTCCAATGTATTGTATTTTGTCACTTTTGAGAGAGCTCTGCTAGCCAGAACTACTGGTTTACAGTCATTGTGCTATGCTAGGCTAGATTTGTTTACCTACCAACTTACCTAAATAACAAATTATTGGACGTACAATCATAACATTGATATCGAAAATCTCATCTGACTAGGTGTGTAAGTATGTCAACATATTTTATTTCCCAAAAAGTTGAACTATCCCTTTAAACCCTGAACTTTTACCATTTTCCCTCTGACACCCGCCATGTGACCATTACAGGAAATCATTGTCCCTGTCATGAAATCAAACCCCGGGGATTTCCGCTCAGTAATATGTCTTTCCTGTCTTACTCCGCTCACCATCCTCGTCTGCCAGCTACCTTCTCCACCGTGCCATCCGGCTCATCACTCATCGCATACCACTGTGACCATTTTGTTTTTTTTGGGCTGCGAGGCTTGATGGTGGAGCAAAGTCGATGTGTACCTTGTGTAGTCAAACATCGCATTACACTGTCAGCGGGCAGACCCTGCCAGACTCCACAGGAAACTACATCTCCCAGAACGCAGCTGCTGGTGGCCACCATCTTATTTTCCGACCACTGCGGAAAGGAAGATGTGTTCAAATCGTTCTCTCTGATGATCTTTCTTTTTTCATTTCCCTCTCTGTCAACGTCTCTCTCCCTTCTTTACTCACATGTTTTTTTCCTCCTAACCCTATGGTTAAAAATTCCAACAAGTTTTTGTATTATTTATGAGGGTTGAATTATGCACAGACTGGGAATAAGGCTTTTGATTTACACACATAAATACCATCTTAGGGAGAATTCCATATTTCCGTCTGAAGCGTATGGAAAGTGATTTGTTTTAAGTTTTTTTCCTATCCAAGCCATGATGTGTTTTTAAACAGGCTTTCTTGTAGTTTTCTTTATGAAGAATAGCTGTTTATCTGGTTTCTTCAAAGAGAATAGCTGTTCATCTGGTTCCTTTAGGAGAATAGCTGTTTATATGCTTTGTTTTTAAGGAGTATAACTGTTTATATGGTTTCTTTAGGAGAATATCTGTTTATCTGGTTTATTTAAGGAGAAAAGCTGTTTATCTGGTTTATTTAACGACAATCGCTGTCTGGTAACTCACATCATCACATCTTGTCCCCCCTGCAGTATTTGGCTCTGTATCTTTGTTGCCCAATCATTTGGATTTCTGTTTATGACTCCGCTAAAACACCGATAACTACTACAGTGTTGAACTACAATTGGATGTTATTCCCGCTCTATTCTGGAATAAACCGGAAATGAAGAAGCTGGTCGTTTGTAGAGTGGAGCAGGTGTGTTTGCTCTGAGAGCTGAAGATGTTTTTTTTAAATGGCTACACAGTCATACTGCACTGCACTCACTATGAGCCCAACGTTTGCTTTTCAGTCCCACTATCAATCCCAACAAAAGACAAGATACCACGGCACCGGATCTACACAGAACAAAATAAGAGACAATCTTGGTTACCGTGGAAACCACCGATGACTGTGTGTGTGGGGGGGGGGGGGTCGTCTCTTCGGTTAGCTCTGCATGTACGTGAAAACATCAAAGCTGAGTCAAACCAAAGGCTCTGAACGCTGAAAAACTCTGGTCCTAAATGTTTTTTCGAAAAAAGAGACCCCAGAACCCCCCACCCCCCCTCCATGGAGCTGGTGCAGAGGGGATGTGGCATTTGAAGATAGGATGGGGGGGGGGCACTCTCTCCTTCTCTGTCTGTTCTCCTTCACAACACACTCTCCTCATGTGGCTCAGATGAAAGGCTAGTTCTCTGAGAGAATCCTCCAGCCTGAATAGACAAGTGATACCATCTTTATGTGTGTTTGTGTTTGTGTGTGTGTGTGTGTGTGTGTGTGTGTGTGTGTGTGTGTGTGTGTGTGTGTGTGTGTGTGTGGGTGTGTGTGTGTGTATCAGGTGACTGCCGAATCTGACAAGCAGACGTTTGTGTACCAGGGCCACATCCATAGTAAGGACTTTGGAAAGTTCCAGCTCACCAGACAAGGTATCTGTGGAATGGTTTTCAGATCCTTTTCTTTACACATTATGCGTGCTGTTGTAACCCTGAACTACCAAAAAAAAATAAAAATACGACAAAAATTCAAATACTGTGTGCGGTATAGGAATGTTGAAATTTAAATGACTTAATAGGCTGTATGTGTGTGTTTGTGTTTGTGTCTGTGGTAGGGCCTATCACCACGGCTATGGAACCGCCCAACCTCTACACCAACAGCAGCTCTGTTGCGGCAGCCATCTTGGTTCCCTTCTTTGCTCTGATTCTCTCCGGATTCGCCTTCTACCTCTACAAACACAGGTGCATCTCCACGACAACCCCCTCGCGTTCTAGAGCTGAACAGTGTGGTTCTGGTTAGCGCTGGGGAACACCTGGCAGTTGGTTTTAATCGTCGCCAAGGGAACAAATTAGGGAAATATTTTGTTTTATATAAATAATTTCACAAAGCAGAAACTTTCATTGGTACCCAAAATTCCTTGTCTAACAAAGCAGGAGAGATAAGGATACGCTAAAGAAATATGGATGAGGTTAAGTAAGTGGTCCTGATTAAAAGTGCCTTGTGAGAAGGGCAAAAACAGCCTTGACTGTTCTAGATGGTTCTTTTGTGAAAGCCAGACAGTAGCTTTTTGGGAGTTTTCCAGAGCTAACCAGTCCGCTGTAGGGTAGATAGATTGAAAGCTAACAAGCTAACCAGTCCGCAGATAGATTGTAAGCTAACAAGCTAACCAGTCTGCTGTACGGGCTTGGAAGCTAACAAGATATCAATCTGGCTTCATGCACTTCAGTTGACCTGCTGTGTTAGCATTTTATAGTTCTGTCTTTATTTGTCATTTAGCATGAAGCATCTTTTTTAAACACCCAGCATCTCATGCTACTATAGCAGTGAGCAATAGTTAATGCTAGCAGTGTGAAATGCTAGATGCTAGCATTGGGAGACAGTCAATTCCAGCAGTGTGACATGCTAATCGCTTGTAGTATGACATGCTAAATGCTAGCCGTGTGAGATGCTAGGTGCTAGCATTGGGAGATAATAAATGCCAGCAGTGTGACATGCTAATCGCTAGCTGTATGACGTGCTAAAGGATAGCAGTGTGACATGCTAAATGCTAGCAGTGTGAGATGCTAAATGCTAGCAGTGTGAGATGCTTGGTGCTGTTTTGAGCTGGGGTATTAAAGCTGCTGCCATGTGCAGGGTGGTGTCTGCTGACACAGATGACAATGAGAGACCCAAAGAGACCTTGGGGCCTGGCGGCAGGTAAGACACCTGACCACCGCCGTCACCACGACAGCCGAGACACCCGACAACCACTCAATCACCGCGGCAACCAGCCCGCACGCATAACCCTCCCTCCCCCGCCCCCTCATCCTTGCGTTTTTATTTTTCCCCATACTGTGGTAAACATCACCACTGACAGCTGTCCAAAAAGCCCGGGGCCTGGTTACCGCTAAAACCCAGGGCGCTGTTTCAGGCCTAGAGTGTGGCTGCAAACCTGGTACAGTGCAACCATGGCACACTTCATTTCTGGTTCACTTGTTACTGGCTCTTTCTGCCGTCGACACGGCGGAGAATCAAGAGGCTTTTTTCTAAATGTATTTGGGCAGGTGACTGGCCTCGGTGTGGTGTATTGTGGGAGGTGTGACCTACGCTTGACCCCAGCTATTCTTTGATCTCATGTTGTCATCTTCCTGTCAGCCTCTGTTTATCTCTATCTCTCTCTATACATAGCTCTGTCTCTGTCTATCTCTATATCTCTGTCTTTATCTCTCTCTATATACATGTCTGTCTCTGTCTATCTCTATATCTCTGTCTCTATCTCTCTCTATACATAGCTCTGTCTCTGTTTATCTCTATATCTCTCTATCTTTCTCTCTATATCTCTCTCTATATATACATCTCCCTCGTTATCTCTCTATCTGTATTTCTCTCTATAAATATATATTTATGTACATCTCTCTCTCTATCGTTCTCTATCTTACTCTCTATACGTATATACATCTCTCTCCTTATCGCTCTCTATCTTTCTCTCTCTCTTTATCTCTCTATCTTTCTCTCTCTATATATACATCTCTCTCTTTCTCTCTATACATCTCTCTCTTTATCTCTCTCTTTCTCTCTATATATACATCTCTCTCTTTATCTCTTTCTCTCTCTCTCTCTCTCTCTCTCTCTCGCTCACTATCAAACTATATATCTTTCTCTCTTTCTCCCCCTTTACCTGTCTCTCTGTCCGTCCGTCCGTCTGTCTGTCTGTCTTTCTGTCTGTCTGTTTGATCGTCTCTTGGCCTGGTCTGCCTTTCCGTCTGTCTGTCTAGCATATACTGTATCTATATCTTTCTCTCTCTGCCAATCTATCTCTTTATTTTTCCTCTATCTCTATATATCTATCTATTGAAAAATTTTTGGGAAACGAGCCGGGGGTCTGCACTCTAGAGTCTGTAGATATCGTCATATTTTACTCATGGGTCTCCAGCTACAGCAGCAGCAGCAGCACTTCTAAACGCTAGCAAACGGCTGAGCATGAAAGCATGCGTGGTGAATAGGGATCTGATTACATAACGTCCCCTTCATATCCTAACTGCTCCCCATTCATCCCAGCCATTTGTTCTTCTGCAGCTCGGAGCTGTGCCTGCGCCAAAAAAACATGCCCCACTTCACATCAGCTCCGAGGGTGTGGCCTCGTGTGCATTCAACGCTTCTGTCCCAAAAAGTTGGAGTACTTTTGATAAAGCCGGATCTTTGTCGTTTAATTATGATGATGATAATTAATTGATTGCGGTTGATGATGCGCTTTTCTAGACATCCAAAGCGTTTGACACCATAGGGAGGGGGGGAGACTCACAGTCAGCTCACCAAAGTGTAGCGCCGATAGCACCCACCTTCTGTCTGAGTTCAACAACTAAATCTAACTCCTAAACCAAAGACGTTTACACTCCTCTCTACTCCCCTTATAAACTAACTCTAGTTAGGCCTTCATGTGGCCTTCAGACCTGTGCAGAATTATTAATAGCAACCCATCCATAAATCCCATTGACCTGTCCATCGTTTCTTATTGAACAATATTTACCAGGATAGAAGCACTTCAAGTTATTTCTTGAATCATACTCCCGTAATTGCCCTTGTGTATTAAACAATCAGTAGAGTGTGTTTATGTACAGAAGGGTCTTCAGGCACAATCTGTGGTATCTTAGCAACAGTTAACCGCTTCCTGCTATAGGTCACACACGTCCTGTAATGGAGTCAGGGAACCCAGTGATTGGGTTGGATTGACGTGGAATGAGATGGCTGCCTCTCTCCAAATAGCTTCCTTCATAGATCCTGTTGACTTCTTGAATCCTCTCATTTCACTGTTGGCATACGTTATATTGACTTCATTTGATTCTCTCTCTTCCATTCATCCATCCTGCGTGCGTGCGTGCGTGCGTGCGTGCGTGCGTGCGTGCGTGCGTGCGTGTGTGTGTGTTAGAGAGAAATCAAGCAGGAATGTCTGACTGGGTAGACTTGTACAGCTTTGGGGGCTGGGATTGTAAGAACAGGGCACAAATAGAGGGTGCATGCAGGGAGGTACGAGTGTGGGTACGTGGTGCCTGCGGTTGTGTGTGTGTGTGTGTGTGTGTGTGTGTGTGTATGTGTGTGTGTGTGTGTGTGTGTGTGTGTGTGTGTGTGTGTGTGTGTGCGTGCGTATGCGTGAGTGTGTGTGTGTGTGTGTGTGTGTGTGTGTGTGTGTGTGTGTGTGTGTGTGTGTGTGTGTCTGTGTCTGTGTCTGTGTCTGTGTCTGTGTGTGTGTGTGTGTGTGTTGAAGGTTTGTAAGTTAACAGTTTGAACATGCAGGAGAGGTTAGCTGGTCCTCTAGGGGAAAATCCCTGGAAGCTCAACTCTGTTCTGATCTGATCTGATCTCTTCTGATTTCAGAGCCTTTCACAAAAGAGTGGAGTGAATTAAAATATAACAGGCTTTTATTAAATAATATTGTTAATTAATATAGGAAACCCTTTTATTAAATAATAGAGTGAATTAAAATAGAACAGCCTTTCATAAATGAATAGAGTTAATTCGAATAGAACAGAGATTTTCATAAAAATAGATGATTCCTCCTTTATAGCCATTTCATTTTCCTCCAGCTTTACCATCCATCCATTCGTCCGTCCATCCATCCATTCTTCCATCTGTCCGTCCATCTGTTCATCCATCCATTAATTTATCCATTAATTCATCCAACCACCCAGCCATTTCATCCATAATGAATATGTGTGACTGGTTGATTCTAGCAGATGTTGATGATCCGTTTCTCAGCTCTGTGTTTTTGTTTCTCCAGAACCCGTCCTAAGGTCCAGTACAACGGCTACGTGGGCCACGAGAGCACCAACGGCCAGGCCTCCTTTGAGAACCCCATGTACGACACCAACATGAAGCCTACGGAGGCCAAGGCTGTGAGATTCGACACCACGCTCAACACCGTCTGCACAGTGGTATAACCCAACTATCCCCACGGCGGTCTGCACAGTGGAACCACCTAACTACCCCCACGGCAGTCTGCACAGTGGTATAACCCAACAACCCAACGGCAGTCTGCACAGTGGCATAACTCAAATACCCCCACAGCGGTCTGCGCAGTGGTATAACCCAACTACCCCCACAGCGGTCTGCACAGTGGTATAACCCAACTACCCAATGCCGCTCTGCACAGTGGTATGACTCAACTACCCCCATGGCAGTCTGCACAGTGGTACAGCCCAACTACCCCCACGGCGGTCTGCACAGTGGTATGACCCAACAATGCCACTGTCTGCACAGTGGTATAACCGAACTACCCCCACAGCAGTCTGCACAGCGGTATAACCCAACTGCCCCCACGACAGTCTGCACAGTGGTATAACCCAACACCACCACTATGTACACAGTGGTATAAGCCAACACAAGCCCACCCATACCCTAGTATGCACCATGGTTTAGCCCTGAAGGACAGTGGTATAACCCAACGCCCCCCTGTTACAGCAGGACATGGACTAGTCCTGTGCCGCGAGGTGTAGCCTTAGCAGGACACATGGACCCCCCCACTCCTTAGCAGACCCACCTTCCCCCTTCACACAGTTCCAAAAGGAGAGCTGGATTCTAGGTGAACTGGTCTATCCCAGAACAGGCCCTACCATATGAACTCTTCTGTACTAAAGTGACTTTGCTGTTCCTGAAGAACTGAGGACCTACTGTATCCTATTACTCTGAGAACGGGTTCTCCTGGCCACTAGTACTGGTTGTAGAGGACTCTGCTGGTCCAGCTAACTGGTTGTAAAGGACTCTGCTGGTCCAGCTAACTGGTTGTAGAAGACTCTGCTGGTCCAGCTAGCTGTTTGTAGAGGACTCTGCTGGTACAGCTAGCTGGGTGTAGAAGACTCTGCTGGTCCAGCTAGCTGGTTGTAGAGGACTCTGCTGGTCCAGCTAACTGGTTGTGGAGGACTCTGCTGGTCCAGCTAGCTGGTTGTAGAGGACTCTGCTGGTCCAGCTAACTGGTTGTAGAGGACTCTGCTGGTCCAGCTAACTGGTTGTAGAGGACTCTGCTGGTACAGCTAGCTGGTTGTAGAGGCCTCTGCTGGTCCAGCTAACTGGTTGTAGAGGACTCTGCTGGTCCAGCTAGCTGGTTGTAGAGGACTCTGCTGGTCCAACTAACTGGTTGTAGAGGATTCTGCTGGTCCAGCTAACTGGTTGTAGAGGACTGCTGGTACAGCTAACTGGTTGTAGAGGACTCTGCTGGTTAGTCTACTGGTGGGACTAACTAGTAGTGGTTCTAGTTTAATCCCCACTCCTGATGTCTCGGCTTGCTGTCTGAGACCAAAACACTCCTTCTATACTAACCTGCCGCAAAAACCACAAACAAACAAACTGAAAAAACGAGAGGGACGGACAGACGCAGGCGTGGTGGGCACCAGGCCGTCTCCACGGTAATGGGCTAATGTCTTCAGTGAAGACTGGCCTGTGGCGAATGACCCGGTGAACCCCCCCCCCCCCCCCCCCGCCGGGCGCCCAGAAGAGAGAGAGAGAGAGAGAGAGAGAGAGAGAGAGAGAGAGAGAGAGAGACTCTTTCCGCACAACTTTTGCACTAATGTGTTCTGAATGGGTTTGTCGACGTACAGGGTCCAGACAGCGTGCGCATGCAGCCTGTTAATGGGCGGGGCAATGTGCTTACCGGCCCCCCTGCCGCCACACCCCCCGACCGCGTTTCCATGACAACCGGTCAAGCGGGGGGAGTGTCGCGGCGTAAACAGGACTAGCCGAGGACAACAACTGGCACAATGTTGTTTTTGTTTGTCACACACATCCCCCCTCCCCTCCAAACCCCCCCTCCCCTCATACACACAGCATTTGTCAGTGTCGTTGGTTTCCATAGGCGACCCCACCCTACCTCGCGTGCTGAGCAGCGTTGGTCTCTGTGATGCTGAACTCTGAGGACATTGTTGTTTTTGTAATAAATGCTGCACTTGCTTTAAATCAGTGGGTGGTTAAGGTTTTCTACATCCCATAATTCATCACAACTCCTCGTACCCAAGAGCTACACTTCCTTAGCAACAGTGGTTCAGTGAGGCGTGGTCAATATTATATGTTCCAGTATCAATCATTTGTGATTGGTCTTGCTCAGTCAACCAATCAAATGCCTGCCTGGATTTTCTTAATGAACACGCTGGTCATTATGAGACATTGTTGTGTTTTCAGAGTGACCATATCTGTATGAAATGATGTTGTGTTTTCAGTGACCATGTCTGTATGAAACGTTGTGTTTTCAGGGGTGAATCAGAGTTACCATGTCTGCAAACACTGCCTTATTCCCCGGCTCCCGACAAATGAGAGACAACGGGATGTTACTTCATGAGACAGGAAGTTACATCATGAGACAGGAAGACCAGGAAGTTACATCATGATCCAGGAAGAGCAGGGTGGGATGACAGACCAGGAAGTTACATCATGAGACAGAAAGAGCAGGAAGTGACATCGTGATAAAGTGGGGAGCAGCGCTTCGTCTCAAAGTTTCACTGTGATTTAAAAGGCATGGCTAAGTCAGTCCTCCTTGCAATGCTTGAGTCCCATAGACGGTCATGTAGAGAAAGTGCTAAACCAGTACTTTAACCCCCACTATCGTTCAGAAGGAACGTACTCCCAGTATCGTTTACTAGAAATTGACTGATTGAATGAGTTCTGTGTGTGTCTGTTTGTGTTTGTTTTGTGTGTGTGTTTGTTTGTGTGTGTGTGTGTGTGTGTGTGTGTGTGTGTGTGTGTGTGTGTGTGTGTGTGTGTGTGTGTGCGCGCGTGCGTGCGTGTGTGTATGTGTGTTTATGTGAACATGTGTGTAATGTGGTTGATTCAATAAGCATTTGCATCCCCTCCATTTTTCTACAGAAGATCTATTTTGTATTTGACATGCTACGGCTAATCATCGTTGTTGTTTGTGCTGCTGGTGGTGGTGTTATTGTTATTGTTGATATTGTTTACGTTGATGACGAGGGCTTTTTCTGGCCGACTGAAACGGATGAGTCCCTTTTCTCCACCCCCGCATGGACACACACACACACACACACACACACACACACACACACACACATAAAGAGTAATTAGTGCCTCACAACTCCAAACTGTCCTCACTTTACTCCAAAATGTCCTCACTTTAACAGTGAAAAGTGAATTTTTGTGTCTCACAAGTATAGTAGTACCCATGCACACACACACACACACACCCACCCACCCACCACACACACACACACACACACACACACACACGTTGATACAAACTCCCAGAACTGACAAAGCTATGTCACACACATTCACACACATTCACACACACAGTACATACAAACTCTTAGAACAAACACAGCTATGTCTCTCTCTCTCTCTCACACACACACACACACACACACACACACACACACACACACACACACACACACACACATCCTGTCTACTGTCTGCTTCATGTCTGCTTGCTGTGGGCCTGCTGCAATAACGTGTCCTAAGATTGACTGACTCTCCCTCCTCCTCCTCCTCCTCTTCATCATCCTCATCTTCATTCTCCCATGTGCTGCTGACTTGAAGTAGGTGCAAAAGAAAAATGTTTTTTTTGTACAGAAATATATTTTTTATGAAGAATTTGTAAAATTATTAAATATGCTGTACTTTTTTGATCCATGTACAAAACCTTGTTAAAAATAACTGTTTTTACTATTCAAAAAAAAAATAATGTACATTTATCGTCTATGAAAGTCTATGAATATCAAATGTAGATTATCTTTGGTTTGTTCTTTCCTGACTGACGTGGATACAGATATACAGCTGGCGGACGTCACACACAGCTTATATGTGGTTCTTTGTTTGGAAAGACTAAACAAAAATCCTATCCCACAGATTATCACACATTCTATGACATATTTTGAAAACATGATTTGAGATTAAACTTTTGATACAATACCTCGTCCGCTGCAGACGTTTTGAGTTTTTCTCGTGGGTTTTTTTGGGGGGGGGGGGGCTTGTGTCATTTGCACTGTGGAATTCATAGTAGCATATTATTTATTTTTATTTATTTGAAGATTTTCATTTAATTTCGATATCAGGTTTTAGAAAAAAGTGACACCTACTCTCTAAACATGATTGGAAACTATCGTAAAAACCATAAATTGGAATTAAAGCAAAGAACCACTGAATCATAATTCAGCTTTTACTTAGAAACACATTTTCAATCATTGATAGTTACATTTTATTTTGGATTATTTCCCAACATTTTATTTACGCTAATGACATTGAACAAGCCTATTAAATGCCTTTTAAAGACATTTAATACTTTCAGGGGTTCATTTTGTTGCATGTAGTATGCAAAGATATTAACTTGTAGAAGTTATTTATATTTCAAATGATATTATGTTGCTATTTGTCTTTAAAAATAACACATTTATAAAAAATATCCCCCTCAGCAACTAATTATAAAAAAAAAACTGCCTCCTAAAATGGAGCTGGAAGTCACCGTGGCAACCTGACAGAAGAGCTCAAATAAAATGTGTCAAATAAGTAGCCAAACGAATGGTGAGCTCGGAATTGTCCTTGTCCATGCACCCCTGTGGATGTGTGTGTGGGTATGTGTGTGTATGAGCGTGTATGTGTATGTGGGTGTGTGTGTGTATGAGGGTGAGGGTGTGTGTGTGTGTATGCGCGTGTGTGTGTGTATGCGTGTGTGTGTGAGCAAGTGTGTGTATGAGCGTGTGTATGAGTGTGTGTGTGTGAGTGTGTATGAGCATGTTTTTATGTGCGTGTGTATGAGCGTGTATGTGTGTGTGGACAGGCAGACAGATAGGCTCAGGCAAGGCTTTATTAACAGATCTCAGATCAGAAGATTGTTTCTCTGTCTCCTCGAGATTACAACTTGTGGAAAGGAGGAGGCTGAGTGTGTGTGTGTGTGTGTGGGGGGGGTCCTATTCTCTGGTGCTCTGTGGTTGTCACATCGCCACAGTGACACAGCTGTTTGCTGATAGGCCGAGGCAGATGTTCTCCTGCTCACCCAACCCTGCTCCCGGTAATCCTCCTCTCCTTCCCTAACCATCCCTCCACCTCTCCTCCTCCCTCTCTCACATCCTTCTTCTCGTCCTCTGACTCCACCTCCTCCTTTTCTCCACCTCCTCCTTCTCCCTCCCTCTCTCATCTCCTCCTCCCTTCACTGCCTGCATCTTTTTCCACCTCCTCTCCACCTTGTCCCCTTGTGTCCTCCTCTTCTTCATCCCTCCCTCCTCTTCTTCATCCCTCCCTCCTCTTCTCCATCCCTCCACCTCTTCTTTCTGCTCCCGTCCCCACAGACCTCATTCTTTCTTTTCTATCACTCTCCATTCCTTCAACCACCTGTCCTCCTCTCTTTTCCATGCTCTTTTCTGCATTCTCCATTTTTTTAGTTCTCTCTGCTTTTGTCCTCCTCTTTACTTCTTCTCTCCTAGGCCACTGCATCTCTCCATCCCTCCTCCTCCTCTCTCTTCTTCATTTCTCCTCCTCCTCCTCTTCATCTTTTTATCTCTCCCCTCCTCTGCTCTCCTCCTCTCATCCTCTCCTCTCCATCTCTCCGCCTCTCCTCTCCTCCTCACCTCTACATCTCTCCTCACCTCTCGTAGGCAGCTCTCCATCCCTCCTCCTCTTCATCTCTCCATCTCTCCTCCACCTCTCCTCCTAACTTCTCCATTCCTCCTCTTTCCTCTCCTCCCCTCCTCCTCCTAGGCAGTGATCTGTTCTTCAGTTCTCTCCTGTGTGTGAAGGTCAGCAGCTGCCTAAGCTAACGTGTAATGTCCTTTCTACAGTCTTAGCACCGAGGGGCTGACGGAGTCGCCTGCTAACTGCATCTGACAGCTCTCTCTCTCTCTCTTTCACACACACACACGCACACACACACACACACACACACACAGTCTCTCTCTCCCTCACACTCACACACACACACATTCTCTCTCTCCCTCACACACACACACACACACACACACACACACACACACACATTCTCTCTCTCTTACAGACACACACACACACACACACACACACACACACACACACACACACACACACACACACTGACACATTCTCTCTCACACACACACACACCCATTCGCTCTCTCACATACACACACGTTCTTACACACACACACACACACACACACACACACACACACACACAAACATGCGCTCTCTTTCTCACACACACTCACACACACTTACACATATTCTCTCTCTCACACACACACACACAGTTACACAAACATGTTCTCTCTCACACACACGCACACCTACACGTATTCGGTCTCACACGCACACACACACACTTACACGCATTATCTCTCACACACGCACGCTCTCACACACACACACACATACACACATGCACACACGTGTTCTCTCCCATAAGCACGCACACACACGTTTTCGCCTTCTCACACATACATTCTCATTCTCTCACTGACACACACGCATACTTGTTTTCTCTCTCTCACACACACACTCATATTAACCCACTCTCTCTCACGCACACTCAGATGAACTCACTCTCTCTGACACTCACTCAAATTCCCTCTGTCCCTCACACTTCACGCACAGTGGAATTCACACACATAAACACCCTCTGTCACACACTCCCTCAAATGTACACACTGCCTCACCCAGACGAACACACTCTCACTCACACTCAAATTCAATTTCTCTCACCTACACTCACTCAAATTCACTCTCTCACACACACTCACTCAAATTATTTCTCACACACTCAAATTCACTCTTTCACATGTACTCCCTCTCTCACACACTTAAATTCACTCTGTCACACTCACTCAAATGTACTTACACTCTCACACACTTAAATTCACTCTGTCACACTCACTCAAATGTACTCACTCTCTCACACACTCATATGATCATACACTCACAGTGCCATAGACACACACACCCTTTCCCCCACATACACATGCCCTCTCTCTCAATTTCACTCACTGAGATGCTCTTACACACACACATTCAATTTAATTCACAAAATATCAGACGCCTGTACACACACACCCAGTCGACTTCATTTATACAGACGTTCTCACATTAACACATACACACTCACACTTCTAAATTAAACCCCACAACTTATAAATCTCACACCTTCTCACTCTCTTTCTATTCTGGTAATAAGACTCACACACACACACACACACACACACACACACACAGACACACACACACACACGCACACACACAGGCACCAGTCACAAGCTGTTGGAACACCGATGGGCAACGTTGAGTAGAGGGATGTTAATTGGATCTGTGTGGATGTTTTCTGTCGTTGGGGTGCTCCGAGAGAAGGCTCTCTTTAAGACCCTCAGGTTTGGGAGGCGGGGAGACAATAAATTGATACATAATTTATTAATGTATCAATGGTTTTAAAGGTAATTTATAAATTTTTATTTTTGGATATAACGGAGAATATGTATCACTGGTAATTTCTGAATGTTTCACTGGTGTTAAAGGTAATGTAGGAATGTTTCTCTTGCTTTAAAGGTAATGTAGAAATGTTTCACTGGTTTTTAAGGTAGTGTATGAATGGTTCACTGGTTTTAAATGTAGTGTTGTAATGTTTCACTGGTTTAAAGGTAATGTGGAAATGTCTCACTGGTTTTTAAGGTATGTAGGAATGGTTCACTGGTTTTAAACGTAGTGTAGGAATGTTTAACTGGTTTTAAAGGTAATGTATTGATATTTCACTTGTGTTAAAGGTAATGTATGAATGTTTCACTGGTTTTAAGGGTAATGTAGGATATGTTTCACTTGGTTTTAAGGTAGTGTAGGAATGTTTCACTGGTTTTAAACATAGTGTAGGAATGTTTCACTGGTTTTAAACGTAGTGTAGGAATGTTTCACTGGTTTTAAAGGTAATGTAGGAATGTTTAACCGGTTTAAAGATAATGTAGGAATGTTTCACTGGGTTTTAAGGTAATGTAGGACTGTTTCACTGGTTTCTAAGGTAGTGTAGGAATGTTTCACTGGTTTTAAACGTAGTGTAGGAATGTTTCACTTTGCTAAGCCCTCCGGTCTGAACAGACATGCCAGCATCATAGCACGCTAACCAGGGGAGTGGTATCCAGGTCACCTGATTCACTGCTACACACACACCTCCACACACTCACGCATCCATCCATCCACACACACCTACCTCCACACACTCACATACCTACCTCCACACACGCACCCATCCACACACTCCCATAGATACACCCTGTGCCAAGCATGAATAGGAAAAATTTTGCATCTATTTACAGCATAAAGATTTACAGACAGACAGACAGACAGACTGATGAAATGATTGACAGTGAACCATTCTGCAATGTTTCTGTCTGCTTGTCATAAAGGCTTAGTGCATGCAGAGAGATTAGCTCTCCTATAGAACGGTGTGTGTGTGTGGGTGTGTGTGTGTGTGTGTGTGTGTGTATGTGTGTGTATGTGTGCATGCGTGCGTGTGTGTGTGTGTCCACAGGGAATCAGTCAAGGGTCATCTCTTTACCCTCACACACACACACACACACATACACACACGCATTACACACACACCTCTCGTTGTGGCGGTATTAATGTCCAGCGCTGTGGCACCGAGGCTGCCCCGAGTGGTCTCTACGGTAACGAGTAGGGGAGCTGTCAAACCATCGCATCCAATCTCAACATACGAGACCTGACACGCCCCTGTCAGCCCCACGCAACACACACGCGCGCGCACACACACACACACACACACACACACACACACACACACACACTCATAAACAAGTAGGTGCAATGCGCTCATGGTCATGGGGGATTCTTCAGGAGTTCCTGTGGTCCTTATAAGGTAGGACAGCAGTGGGAATAGGGGGGTGATTAGTGCAGGCATGCACCCAAACGTACGTACGTGTGCTTTCTGGATGGATTTAACAGGCTGTTCAGTTACAGATGTAAAGAATGTAGGCGTTTGCTGGGATGTGACCCTCAGTAGCAATGATGTTGAGTGTTAACTGTTAGATGTTGCCTGATTGTTTAACAAGTCCCTGTTCTGGTGCTTTGCATATTTTACAGATCTCCAGGTCCTATCTAGCTGAAAAGAATACATAGCCTACGTGCCTTTGAATTTTCCATGAAGTAAATGCATTTCTTTTTCAGGCCCAATCAACACAAAAAATGTACTCGTTCCCTGGTAAAGGGTTGAATTCAAACAAAGGACAGTCGGACACTCCCCCTCAGGGATTACAGCCATGCTGGCCATGGCAATCATCACACAGAGGCTGTTGTATCCGCGCTCTGTATGTCAGAGACCTGGACTGGAGAAAGAGAAGGTTTGAAAGAGGGAGGAAGAAAAGAGGGAGGAGAAAGAGAAGGTTTTAAAGTGTAAAGAAAAAAAGGAGAAAGTAAACTTTGGTGGTGGTGGCTCTGTAGCTGGACTTCTAAGCAGGTCAGAATAAATGTCATCGTGCACCTCTTGGAGGAGATTTGATAAAAACCTCTCTCTCTCTCTCTCTCTCTCTCTCTCTCTCTCTCTCTCTCTCTCTCTCTCTCTCTCTCTCTCTCTCTCTCTCTCTCTCTCTCTCTCTCTCTCTCTCTCTCTCTCTCTCTCTCTCTCTCTCTCTCTCGCTCTGTGTCTGTCTTTCTGTCTGTGCTACGGGGGCTTACACTGGGCCATGGCTGAATCCTCCAGCAGGACAATGAGACACACGCATTCCTCCTAGCTCACACACACACTCACACTCTCACACACACACACACACGCACACACACTCACACTCTCTCTCACACACACACACACACACACACACACACACAGAGACGGTCCAATGCCCACAGACCCTCTCATGGGCCTGGCCTGGCCCCCGTGTAGACCCACCGTGGAGGAGGAGAGGTGGGGCTGAGGAGTCCAGGGATGAGCCTCTCGTCTTTCACCAGGCTTTGCAGAAAAACACTCAGGGGATGAGAGACCTTAACCTCCCTCCACTTTGCAGAGACAAAAGAAGAAAAGACTGGATTGTTGTTCATCTCCTGGTGCCGGTATGACAAGACGAAAGCGCTGCGGATGGAGAATATTTCAAAAAGAAGGGAGTTGGTTTTAACCTCCATGTTGGTGCCTTTATTAAATTGAGCCAATCATTCTGCAACGCACAATGTTTAGAAAAATACTTTTTCATTTCTCGTGCTGCTCTCTCTCTTTCTCTGTCCCTCCATGTCTCTCTCTCTCTCTCTCTCTCTCTCTCTCTCTTTCTTTGTCTCTCTTGCTCTTTATAGGGCTTTCTCTCTCTTTATATCTCTTTCGCTGTCTCTATTTCCCTCTCTGTCTGAAAACACAGAGTCCACTTAAGAAGAAACTTTCCAACCCTGGGCAGACAGACAGACACACATTCAAATCCATGCAGTGTGATTCACACACACACACACACACACACACACACACACACACACACACACACACACACACACAGACACACTGAGACCCACATCAACAATGCACACACCGTGTAGCAGCGAGTGGGTTGTGCATGCCTCCAAACACAGAGACGACCCACATTCTTTAATCCCTGTATTGTACTCAACATCTCTCTCTCTCTCTCTCTCTCTCTCTCTCTCTCTCTCTCTCTCTCTCTCTCTCTCTCTGTGTCTCTCTCTCTCTCTCACTTGTTTTCTCTCTTTCTCTTTCCTCTACCACCTTTTCTCTCTCGTTATCTCTCATTCTTTCTCTTTCATCTCTTTCTCTTCTATCTCTTTATCCCTCTTTCTATCACTCATTCTTCATTTTCTATCACTCATTCTTCATTTTCTATCACTTTATCTCTCTTTCTATCTCTTTCTATCTCTATTTCGCTCTCTGTACCTCCTGTCCCCCTCTCTACTCAGCCGGTCCATCGGTGAAGCCGTTGTCGTTGGTTACGCACAGACCAACGTGGACGGTGACAAACTACCGCGCATCGTGAAGACATCAGTCACCATGAAAATGCAACAACAACCAGAAGCAGCAGGAGAAAAACCGCCATTATATTTTCCTTAATGATAATAATAATAATAAAAATAATAATAATAATAATAATAATAATAATAATAATAATCATCATCATCATCATCATCGTCATCCGCTTTGTCCGGGGTCGGGTCGCGGAGGTAGCAGTTCAAGCAGGGCATCCCAAACTTCCCTTTCCCGGGCCACATTAACCAGCTCTGACTGGGGGATTCCAAGGCGTTCCCAGGCCAGTGTGGAGATATAATCCCTCCACCTGGTCCTAGGTCTGCCCCGCGGCCTCCGCCCAGCTGGACGTGCCTGGAACACCTCCCTAGGGAGGCGGCCAGGTGGCATCCTTACTAGATGCCCGAACCACCTCAACTGGCTCCTTTCTACGCAAAGAAGCAGCGGCTCTACTCCGAGTCCCTCACGAATGGCTGAACTTCTCACCCTATCCCTAAGGGAGATGCCAGCCACCCTCCGGAGGAAACTCATTTCCGCCGCTTGTATCCGCGATCTCGTTCTTTCGGTCATGACCCACCCTTCATGACCATAGGTGAGAGTAGGAACGAAGATAGACCGGTAGATTGAGAGCTTTGCCTTCTGGCTCAGCTCTCTCTTCGTCACAACGGTGCGATAGAGCGACTGCAACACCGCACCCGCTGCTCCAATTCTCCGGCCCATCTCTCGTTCCATTTTACCCTCACTCGAGAACAAGACCCCAAGATACTTGAACTCCTTCACTTGGGGTAAAGACTCATTCCCTACCTGGAGTAGACAATCCATCGGTTTCCTGCTGAGAACCATGGCCTAATAATAATAATAATAATAATAATAATAATAATAATAATAAAAATACAGTTTTTCACAATTGCTAAAATTAATTTCTTGAAACCTTGACCTATTTTCTCTAAACTTTAAACACAAATCCAAATATTCAAACTAAATTCACATAACCCCTGACTCTTTCGGAAAAAATCTAACAATTCCTTCAGATCATAAACACAGCCAGTCAAAATAATATAACAAACGCAGAGCATTTATTAGACACTACATCAGTTTATGGAGAACACAGCGTCCAGAGCATATAGTTAGTTTTTTGTGGTTAGTAGTTTTTCTTTTTTTTATTGCATATAGTGAACACATTTTGCTAAAACAAAAAGTATAATAGTTATCACAACTTAGTGCGGTTAATTTACTGTATTGTATACTGTAAGTACTGCAAGTACGTAATACAGTATTGCATATCTGTAAATTCAGCTCTTGCTAAAAAATATAGTAAGCCCAAAGAACAAATAAAACTACAGTAAATGAATAGCACATTACAGCACACTCCAAACTATTTTGCAACTGTAAAATCAAAGTCAATGAGGGATTACTGTAATTTTGCCTCAGAATAACGTCTTTCACAGTTGCCTGAATTTCATCAGAAATGACTGTTTTTGAGTATTTGGATTTGTGATTTAAGTTTTGAGAAAATGGGTGAAGGTTTCAAGAAATGTGTTTTTAGCAATAGTGAAAAACTGTGTTCTGACTTATAGAATTGGCTTGATCATCATTTGAAACAAGTGTGAAGTATTTTGAGTCGTGTTTTAACGATGACAACTGTGTTGTATTTGTGTTTAACTTTTGACGCTAGTGTTTACCATTTTGCCACACTAGTGAATCACAGCATGAATTGTGTTTTAGAGAGTGATAAGGGTTTTGCTAACTGTGTCTAACTATCTAAACTTGTTTAAGGTTTTGACAAAAGGGTGAATGATTTGACAAATTGGTTTAGGCCACTGATGATTTGGTTCAAAGAATGGGATTTAGTGTTTTAGCAATCGCGAAAACCTGTAATAATAATAATAATAATAGATGGTTGGGGCTTTAATGAGGCTTTCAGCCCTAACCCTAACCCTTATGAAATCATTATTACTCTCTCTGTTCCCTACAACTCTCTCTCTCTCTGTCTCTCTCTCTCTCTCTCTCTCTCTCTCTCTCTCTCTCTCTTCCCTACAACTCTCTCTCTCTCTTACTCTCTTTCTCTCTTCCCTACAACTCTCTCTCTCTCTTTCTTCCCTACAACTCCCTCTCTCTCTCTCTCTCTCTCTCTGTTTCTCTCGCTCTGTGGCTCTCTCTTTTTTATTTCATTCCTCTCCATCTGTCTTCTCAACCTCTCTCTCTCTTTCTCTCGCTCCCCCTTTTTCCCATCTCCTCTCCTCTCCCTTCCTTTCTGCCTCTCTCTGGTTTTCTTCTGCCTGTCTTCTTTGTCTGTCTCTGTGTGTACCTCTGTGCCTCCGGGGAAATCACTCTCTGGGAGCCCGCATCCACCAAGCCCACATTCTGCCTTTTTCTTCTGACTCTTTCACACACACTCATACACACATTTATACACACACACACACACACACACACACACACACATATACACGCACGCACGCACTCACGCACTCACACACACACACACACACACACACACACACACACACACACACACACACACACACACACACACACACATACACTCACGCGCACACACATCTCGATACAATAGGGGTTTGGGTCTAATATGATACTGGATGAGATCCATTCAAACCAATTTTTTTAAACTCCCAAGTCCCTGACCTGCCGTACAGTTTTCCAGAGCCCTAATTCAGATCTAATTCCAGTAAATAGAGTTTTCCAGTCCTAATTCAGCTCTAAATCCAGTTAATAGAGTTTAGAGCCCTAATTCATCTCTAATTCCAGTGAATAGAGTTTTCCAGAGCCCTATTCAGCTCTAATTCCAGTTAATAGAGTTTAGAGCCCTAATTCAGATCTAACTCCAGTAAATATAGTTTTCCAGGACCCAAATTAATCTCTAATTCCAGTGAATAAAGTTTGGTGTAAATGCAGGTTATTGTAGGATGCAGGGTATCCTTACTTCCTGCCTACCTTCTGACCAAGAAGTGAAGCAGCTCCTCCTTTGGCTGAGTCAGCTTCCTGCTACGAGAGAAAACTAAACGATCGACACATGAAGATTAGAGAAGAAAGAGATTATTCAATGAGCCATTCTTCATCTTCATCTTTGTTTTTGTCTTCTTCGTCTTGTTCTTCTGCTTTTTCTTCTTCCTCTTCTTCTTCCTCTTCTTCTTCTGCTTTTTTTTCTTCCTCTTCTTCTTCCTCTTCTTCTGCTTTTTTTTCTTCCTCTTCTTCGTCTTCTTCTTCCTCTTCTTCTTCTGCTTTTTTTTCTCCCTCTTCTTCGTCTTCTTCTTCCTCTTCTTTAATGTCTTCTTCTTCTGCGTTTTCTTCCTCCTCTTTCTCCTCCTGTCTCTCACTGTTCATCTGTGGTCACCCCTAAAGGCTCGGCTTATCCAATCTAAAAAATGCACAGGACTGAAACACAGAATGGAAGGCATAGCTCATAGCTGTGAATAATTTAATATGCAAAATGAGTAAATGGCGTCTTGAGATGTTATTTCCCACGTTTTTTATTCATGATCGTTATTGATTATAGGTTCCTTTGCACAGTTACAGGGGGAGTTGCATGACAAAAAAAAATATTAAAGAGTGACAAAAAAGAAAAATAAAATATTGGAGAACCATGATGTTCTTTGCAGTGTATAGGATATGTTGTCAACCAAAGCTATGGAGCACACACTATAAATAAATGTACAATCTATATGTATACATTATATATGTTACATATGCATGTTGCATATGTTTTCAGTACTTTAATTAAAATAAATGTATAATCTGTACATATAATATATGTTACATACGTATGATGCATATGTTTTCATTACTTTTCATCATAGTTTTGTTTGTAAGCTCATTGAGCTGCACCTGTGTGAATTGTGCTATGCAAATAAAAATTATTATTAACATTATTATCATTATATAACACACCTTGATCAAAGCTACTCCATTGGTTGGTTCTAGAATACAGTATCTACTATCAAAACGCTTTTATAATGTAAAGGATTCATTGTTTTCACTTCAGTAGTGTACATATTTTTTTATATATATATTTTAACTCTGCGCCATAAGGGTTTGAATTGCCTCTATCCTCTTGTCTGACTGGGTATCAAACTTTTTTACAGGGTCTCATTTAGCATTTTAACACTTCTTTACAGTAACACCTGACAATGTAACTCTTCTTTTAGTGTTGACAAATCCTCCTGTGGGTTTTTACAGTAACACCTTTCTGGAGGGAGAAAAGGGACATTCCACAGAAACTCTTCCTGGTCGTGAGCTGATTTCTGATTGGTCGAGATCACTGGACGTTCGACAGGAGCCGGCTCTGAGCGTGTGTGTGAGAGAGAGAGTGTGCCTGTGTGTGTGTGTGTGTGTGTGTGTGTGTGTGTGTGTGTGTGTGTGTGTGTGTGTGTGTGTGTGTGTGTGTGTTGCATCCTGGAGGAGGACAGACTTGCGGTCATGTTGACGATGATGGTGCTCGGCGGAGTAGTGTGCATGGTATTGTTGCCTGGGGTAATAGCATCCTGCTACAACACACACACACACACTTTGTTCACAGCATCGGGTCACTACACCGACTGACGGGGAACATTTCTGTTGTGGTTTGAGTTTTGTGTAGCGGTTTCTTTACATCACAAATGTTTAACTTAGTGGAGGCATCCACTACAAGGTGCTCTCTCTTTATGTCTCTCTCTCTGTCTTTCTTTGTCTCTATATGTTTTTCTCTATATATATATGTCTCTCTCTCTCTGTCCCCCCTCTCTCTCTTAGTGGTTATAATAATAATGGTTATAGAATTAGTTATTAAAATATTAGAGATTTTAATATTAGTCGTTATAAGCGACTGGAGACAGTGGACCCAGGTCTCTCTCCCTTATGAGGCGTCGTGGACTGCTACGCTCATATATGGAGTTATTTCCTGTTTCGATGTGAAACCCGTTCTAATTCACCTGACAGGGGAAAGCTGTTCCCACCACGGCGACCATATGGCCAAGTCATTATGGGATGTAGAGAACATCTTAATGAGTCCTGGCTCGTTGTCCATTCTTCTGCTGTAACTCTCTCTTTCTCTCTCTCTCTGTCCCTCTCCCCCACTCTCTCTCTCTCTCTCTATCTCCCTCACTCTCACTCTCTCCCTCTGTCCCTCTCTCCCCCCCACTCTCTCACTCTCCCCCCTCTCTACATCCCTCTTTCTCACTCCCCCACCCCCTCTACACTCTAGTCAGGGTGCTTCACTCCGCTGTAGTCTACAGATTCTGAAGAACTGAGTCCCATACTGTAAGCCAGGCCACGGCCATATCATAGCGACTTGTGGTAGTTTATGACTTAGTCATATTGTTACTATGGTTACATTGTGACAACGTTCAGCTTTAGGCCTTAGTCATTACAAAATGAGTCAAACTGATACACACTTCGTTTCTGCTCACCTTAACAGTCATTCATTATTAGTTCCTAGCATCCCACACCCTCACACATCATTTACACCTACAGCCCCTGCGGCCTCAAACCAGCCCTTAAATTAAAGAAATAACTTCATAATAATGCCGAGGTTTGAAACTAAATCCAGAGCAAATTGATTTGAAACGCGTCTAGAGCCTTGTTCCTGGTTAGTCATTAGAACCTTATAGTCACCTTCTCCCTTTCACTTCTAGAAAGAAGCTAGTTGGGAGTCTCTTACTGGTGTGTGTGTGTGTGTGTGTGTGTGTGTGTGTGTGTGTGTGTGTGTGTGTGTGAGAAAGAGAGAGAGAGAGAGAGAGAGAGAGCGAGAGAGAGAGAGAGAGACACAGTGTGTGTGTGAGAGAGAGAGACACACACACACTCACACACACACAGTGTGTGTGTGTGTGTGCGTGTGTGTGTGTGTGTGTGTGTGTGTTGGAGGGAGAGTTTCGATCTATTTCCACGGCTCACAGCCACAAAGCCATCCGAGCGATGTTATTGGCTGTGCCCGCTGGCATGTATCCAATGAAACCACTCAAAGAGTGAAGGGTGAGGAGTGTGTGTGTGCGCGTGTGAGTTGGTGCGCGTGCCAATGCACACTCACAACCAGAGGTCTGTGGAGCCTTTTTAAATTGGTTCGGAATGCTGCAGCAAAGTCACCCGTGATTCAAATCACTGAAAACGTTGTCGAGTTGTTAGTATTCTCACGGCCAGGCCTGGTATTTCACGCTGTGGAGTACAGTGTGTGTGAGCGCGTGTGTGTGTGTCCGGTAGCAGTAGCATGGACAACAGGTATTGGTATTCTGGCTTCTACTCACAGAGAGAAGCTCTCCTCTCCTCTCCTTTCCTACTCCGCGGTGTGAAAAAGAGCAGTCTCATTAACGGACTCTAAACCCACTCCCATGTAGAGTCCAACTGCCAAAGCTACGCCGGACAAGTTGTGTTGTTTTAAAATTTATTAATCGACAAAAAACTACGTTTTTGAGTCTCAGCGTTTTTTTAAGTGTCCGCTAGACAACGTTTCAGCTAAACTGTCTTGGACCTTCAGTTGCCAATGGAACAAGTAGACTGTACGCCGATTGTAGCAATATAACTTTTCAGATAGCAAATACTGAGTT
This sequence comes from Galaxias olidus, assembly GCA_026901105.3. NCBI lineage: Eukaryota > Metazoa > Chordata > Actinopteri > Galaxiiformes > Galaxiidae > Galaxias > Galaxias olidus. The sequence continues at coordinate 132,769 of JAPMUY010001299.1, forward strand.
AATTAATACACATTTGAACCAGTGCAAAAAGTTTTCTACTTGTCAATGGAAGGGCATATTTCTTCCCTTTAAGTTGATCGCTGTCTTGGACCAAAGCGAGCGCCGCCGAGAAACAACTGAAAGCCTGGTTTATACTTCTGCGAAACAGCACGTAAACAGCTCTGCGTAGCTTCGAAGAGCAGGGGTTTCTGGGAAAGCGTAGTTCACCGAGGCCCGCCAACGTGTTGACGGGGAGTCCTCCCAAATCCTAACAGCCCGTGGCGTGAAGCGTCTTCTCAGTGCGTCAAACAATCGCTGATTGGTTGAGCAGGGTAGGAAGCATGTAGATATACGGTAATATTTTGGCTGTATCCAAACAAATGAAAACGCAGATGACACAATTAACTGGAGCAGATAGGCTGATTTTCAATAGCCTTCGAATCATATTAGTGGTTATCTATGCACTTAGCAAGTCTTAGCTTGTAGCCTACATATAGGCTGTATATGTTACAACTGTTATCTGTATTGTTTGATAAACTGTATGTTTGTGAATGTACAGCACTTTGGTCAGCGCTGCTTGTTTTAAACGTGCTCTATAAATTAACTTGATTTGATTTGATATAAGAAAATATGAAAAGCATTGAGCAACCTTCATCTCGTTGTTTATACTTTCGCAGGACATGAACGAGAGTTTCCGTTCCGTATTAAAGAAGGGTACTTCATGAAGGTTCCTCGCGCGAGTGGCCACTTTTGTGACGTTTTATTCGTCATCATCGAGTGGACACTTGATGGAGAGGCAGGGAGGCGAGGTGGGACTTAACTTTTCAAATTGGAACCGACTCATCCTTCACCAGCAAGAAGAAACCAATAACAATGGAAAGTTTTACAGCAGTAGCATGTGGCTTTTACTATCTTCAATTACTCCGAATAACCCATGGGAAGATTATGAGAAGAAGAAGACGTAGTTAAGTTTGGTTAACTTTTGAATATAAACTATTTGCTATGCTATATTTTAGCATAAAGCTACCTAAGTTAAATAGTTATAAAATAAATCAGTTCTAGCTAATTTGTAGTAATGGAGAGAACGAAAACGGTTAATTTGAAATGGTGAAGAACCTTTCAACCTGTGTTCGTCATTCATCGCAAAGAATTCTGGGGCAGATTCAGTTAAAAGTCAGCTTTGATGCGCCCTTTGCTGGAGGAGGCATATAAGGTTACATGTAGCCACTCGCTCTTCGCTTATAAGCAATTGGAATGACACTCAATATGGCGGCGCGCGTTCATGTCGAGGAGAAGTGGTGAGTGTCGAGGAAAAGTCGGCAACTTTAAGGGATTGGAATTGGCCCCGTGTCTGTGCTTCTTCTTAGTTTTTCTGTACATTCTGGATTACTGGATGCGACACTGCCACCTAGTGGGCCCGTTAAACTTACGTTGAAGTATGTAGGCAAACTGCTGTGCTAACGGAAGCGCCAAATTAACGTTTACGTTCGCTAACACGCTCACGGAGAAGTATAAACCAGGTTTAACGCGTGCGTGCGGATAGCAGGCTGAGCGAGAGCGCCTTTTTTATTTCTGAGAAATGGAGAACGTGTAACACGGTTACTTTGTTCTGTAGAAAGACGGCGCATCTTCAAAGGAGAATCACCCACTCACGTCCCTTTCACTCTTGCTTGTACCGGCACAAACGCACACACTGACAAGCATGCACACACAAACACTACGTGCATGTGTATCTGCGTGTTGGGGGGTCTTATCATCGTGCTCTACTCGGAACAGAATGCTAGAGTTTCGAGTAATGTGTAAGAGTGCCTGTCGCGCGCTGAGACTTCTCTAAGAAACTACAGTGTCTGCTTCACTCTCTCTCTCTTTTCTCTCCTCCAACCGCCAGTGCCCCTGCCCCTCTCCTTTTCTGCTCGTCCCTCTGTCTCTCTCTCCTCCAAACCTCACTGTGCCCCTCTCCTTCTCCAGAGTCCATTCCCACACTCTCTCAATCCACCCCTGTGCTCGTGTATTTTCTTGAATGGTAGCGATTATCATTTATCATTATGAATGAATAGTACTGTGTGTTTTAGTGTGTATGTCAGTGTGTGTGTGTGTTTTAGTGTGTGTGTGTGAGAGTGCGTGTGCGTGTGTTTTAGTGAGTGTGTATTCCAAAAATGCAATTTGTGTACTTTTCTGCGCTTGTCGTTTCCTTTTTCTAAATCAGTGATGAGCTCCATTGTGCTGGAGTGACTTTTGCTCCGTTGAAGCTTTGTGGGATTTACTTTCTGGAACCGAGACGTAAACGTGGTCCACAGTGGCCGCAACACAAAGTGTGTGTCGTCGAGTGGTGTGTGTTTTCTGTCGGTTGTGTGTGTGTGTGTGTATGTGTGTATGTGTGTGTGTGCTTGTGTACGTGTGGCAGCTGCGCCCCCATGTGGTGGTTGATGTAACGGCAGTTGAGCGAGGCCGGTTTCATCTTATGATTTGCTGTTATATTTGGAAATGTAATTTCAAGCTATCACTGGTGGTCTGCGGCTGTGCCTTGGAAATAGGATCTATATGATGGGGGGGGGGGGTCTGAGAGATAAAGAAAAAAAGAGAGAGGAGGAGGATGAGGAGAGGAACAGACAGATTGAAAAAAAAGAGAGTGGTGGTGGGGGAGTGTAGGAGACTCAGTGTATACAGATATCACAGGTTGCCATAGAGACACATGACTTGTGTAAGTAAATAATGGATCAAATATGTATGAGTTAATTACAGTCAAAGGCTTAGCGGTGATGAAGGCTGTTCATATATACTCACAGATCAATAGCTGCCGTCAGGTGATGGCGTGTGTGTGTTTGTGGCAGAGTGTCATCTATTAACTATATGGGTCACACACACACAAAAGGGTAGTGCTCTCATTCTAAAACAGTGGATTTCATTTGGTAGTGTGAGTGATCCTGTGGATGAACAAGTTCAGCGCCTCCTACCTAAAGGATGCTGCTGCCACCATGCTGATCGGTCCACTGACACCATCTAGTGGCCGGTCTGTGACACTACACCCACCATATGTATTCTTAGACAGCAGAGAGAGTTCTGTGTCTGCGTAGTGACACAAGAAACCAAACAGTCTCAGGGTAAATTCAGGTACATTTATTATCCGCAAGAACAGAGAGTAGCCTCTTCTCCCCTTCTTTCCTCCTCTGCCGCCTCCTCCTTCTCTTTCGATCTCCTCCTCCTTGTCTTCTTCTTCATCTGTTCCTCAATCCTCCACTTCTTCCTTCTCTCCACGTACCCCGCCAGCTGAAGTCGTCATGGAGATGCAGCGACATCACTTCCTGTTCTTCATATAACACTAAATATAATCACGCCCCCCTAACACACTTTCTATTTCCTATTGGCTAGAATACAGGAAGAACAGGAGCAGGAGACAAATGATTGGCAGCTGTAGCAGCCCCTTAAATCAGCAACATGGAGCTCCTCCCTAACTCTCCATCTGCATGCGTGTGTGAGCGTGTGTGTGTTACTGTGAGAGAGAGAGTGTATATGTTAGTGTGTGTATGTGTTTGTGACAAGGAGATGGAGCAGGGTCTGTCTACTTCCTCTTGGTGTGTGTGTGTATGTGTGTTTGAGAGAGTATGTGTGTGTGTGTGTAAGTGTGTGTGTGTGTGTGTGAGAGAGAGAGAGAGAACATGTGTAAGCGAGTGTGTGTGTGTGTGTGTGTGTGTGTGTGTGTGTGAGAAGGAGACGAGCAGGGTGCGTCTACTTCCTCTTGATGGGGGCGGGGCTCTTTACCCCGCGGGGCGGGACAGGGGACTTGGGGGTGACTTTGGGCGGGGTGGGGGACTTGGCTGCTGCCGGGGCGGGGCTGGGGGCGCTGGCTTTGGGGGAGGGGATCTCGATGGGCCCCTTAGGAGGGATGATGGTTTTAGGGGTGAGAGCGGGTTTGGCCTCCGGGATCTTCTCTCCATGTTTGTACACGCTCACCTGGAACACAACAACAACAACAACAACCACCACCACAACAACAACAACACAGGTTTAACACACAAAGAGCGACTCAACAATATATGCTGCAGATAGATGGACATATTCATATTCATAATCTTTATTAAACAAGGTAGGTCAAGAGAGACAATGGCGTTAGTATGACCCTAATATACATATGACTTGTGTGACCCTTCCGTGACCCCTGCATGACCCCCACATGACCCCAGTGTGAGCGACTCACCACGATGTCGACGGACTCTCCGCCGTACTTGTTCTGGACGATCATGGAGTAGCGCCCGGAGTCATCCATGGAGACGCCCTTGATGGTGAGGCTGGCGAACTTCCCCGAGTCCAGGGAGACGATGTACTGGTCGTCCGGCTCCACCTCCACCCCACTCTTCAGCCAGCTCACCTGGGGCTTAGGGTCTCCACACACTGTGCAGGTCAGACTCAGGGTCTACACAAACACACACACACACACACACACACACGTATGTACACACACACACACACACACACACACAAAAGGCATACAGATTGAAATGTATGTATACGCACAGATATACAGTAAAGGGGCCCCACTATGTAAACAGATATTACACTCATTACCAAGTCAAGGTTTCTGCTCTGTTGTCCTACATTATACAGTCAGGGTTATCTTTGATGGCTCCAGCAGTTCAATGAACACACCCACACTCACACACACCAACTCATCCACACATAAAAACACGCACCCAGCAACACACACACAGACAAAACAAACACCCCACACACACACACACACACACACACACACGTACACAGTCACACACACCAACTCAAAACAAACACCCACACACACAAACAGACAGTGTACCTTCTTCTCCATGATGGTGACCACGTCAGGTAGACCTCCCACAACTTTGCCACGGTCTGAGACACACACACACAGGTGAACATTATGGTGGAGGAAACGGATGGGGTTAAAAACGTTCGATATTTCTCAGGAAACAGGGTTTCAGGATATGATGAAATTAGAAACACAGGAGAATAGAGTGGAGCTAGCAGTAGGAGGTAGGAAATTATTCAATTATAAACACATGAGACACGGTAGAGAAATGTAATAAAGATTAAAACCATCAGAATACAGAAAATAGAATACAGGAAACAGATTTTAGGAAATTAAGTTCAAGCAAAGCTAAGGTTGGTGCTATTCTTCATACAACAGAGAAACTGAACTAATCTACAAGGTAAAGGTAATTTATTTTGGGGCAGGGGGGACTTGAAGGATGCGAGAAGTGGTAGTAAGAGGTGAGGTAAGCACTCACATTTTTCTGCATATGCCTCAGCCCTGAAACACAGGAAAAGGAGAAAGGTGTGAGAACCAGCCATCTGCTCTTTAGCTAACAGTCTGTGTGGTTAGCTTGCTAACATACAAATCCCATAGACTGGAGGCTAGACTAGCTAGCGAGCTAACCTGATAACCACGTATACTTGTATACTTAGTGGAGGATTAGCTAGCTAACAAGCTAACCACAATGATAGAATAGCTAGCTAACAAGCTAACCCTATATACTTAATACTGAACTCCGAGACAGGGTGTTTTGCTAACCAAAAGCTTTCTCAGTCATTCTGCTTCTAAGGTAGTTTGGGAATCACATTTCATCTTTAAAAAAATGTAACATCATAACTGAACTCACCTCAGTCTCTGGTACTCCGCAAAGGCTTTGTCAAAAACTAAAAAAAAATAAAAAATTATAATAAAATAAAGATAAGGTCACATTTCTATGTAAAAGCAACTGTTCTCTTTCTCACACAGTAGACGGGTAGATGGATGGGATAGTACAAGTCCCTGACATTCTGGTATCCATGGCAAACTGCCTCTCACAACTCAAAAAGGTCTTGAATATACTCAAATTCATACATTTTTACAACAGCTACAAAACAGCAACCTGTAAATGTATTCTAGTATGAGTGGATGGTGGGTTATAAGGGTGACATGGCAACAGCCTTCTCTAAGGTAGGTGTGTGTCATGGTTACAGCTTCTCTAAGGTAGGTGTGTGCCATGGTTACAGCTTCTCTCAGGTAGGGTGGGTGTCATGGTTTCAGCTTCTCTAAGGTAGGGTGGGTGTCATGGTTACAGCTCCTCTAAGGTAGGGTGTGTGCCATGGTCACAGCTCCTCTAAGGTAGGGTGTGTGCCATGGTCACAGCTTCTCTAAAGTAGGTGTGTGTCATGGTTACAGCTTCTATAAGGTAGGTGGGTGGCATGGTTACAGCTTCTCTAAGGTAGGTGTGTGTCATGGTTACAGCAGGGTGGGTGTCATGGTTACAGCTTCTCTAAGGTAGGGTGGGTGTCATGGTTACAGCTTAGGGTGCTTGGCAGCAGATTACTCTGGGGGAATGGGGTCCTAACCCTAAGGTAGGAGGCCTAGACAGACAGGATGCAGGGTGCAGGGTGTCCTCACCTTCTCCAGAGAGGTCCAGGCTGCGTGTGTGGGTCTTCTCTGGGTCTGTGATCTGGATGGAGTACAGACCTTTCTCCTTCTCGCTCGGATCAATCACCTCCATCGTCGCCATGGACGCCGTTCCACCAATCACCGTCTTTTCCCCATGGGACAACTTGGACTCTCTGGGATTAACATAGGAACACCAGAACATAAATCGGATAGAGTAGGATCAAATAGAACAGAACTGAACTGAACAGGACCCCCACCCCCCACTTCCCCCTGGTCCGTCTCCTTGGTAACCAGAGAGGGGCCCACAGGAATTGGTGATGTGTCGATGGAATAGCTGAGGGACAGTCTTTACTGCAGGGCAGGGCTGCATCAATCAGCTTAATGGTACGCTCAATAGGCAATATGTAATATTTAATATCCAATAGAACCCTGAAACCTCATTCCTTTACGGTAGTAAAGCGGCTGAAATAGACGGCAATATGGATGCAAGACAGACTGCAGAGTACGAGACAAGCACGCAGAGGCACTTTAATAACCATCTTGTTAGCGTTTTTCTTTTTTTGATCAGCTATATGTATGCTGAGTGAATGCATCAGTTTGTAACTCTGTGGTTTGGGCCAATGAGATGACATCTCTGTGGGAATGAAGGGTTTCAATGACAGAACATGGTAATGACAGGGGGCTGCTGGCGTCATTCTGTCTCGCTGTCACTAATCACAACTACACTGCAATTATCTGCTATTAACTACAGAGGCATAGGAGCAGCCGCACCACTCTCTCTCTCTGTGTATGTGTGTGTGTGTGCACGCATGTGTGTTTGTTAAGAAGCGTGTGTGTGTGTGTGTGCTCCTGCAGTACTGCACGGGCACTGTGACCCTTTGACCTTTGGCAAACATTAGACATTAGACACTCCCTGAAGGATGGAGCAAAGTAGATAGATCCATCATACAAAGGTTTCACACAGAAAATGTGCTATTGGACAGAAAGAGAAGTGTGTGTGAGAGAGAGAGAGAGAGAGAGAGAGAGAGAGAGAGAGAGAGAGAGAGACTGTGTGTGTGAGTGTGAGAGAGTGTGAGTGTGTGTGTGTGACTGAAAGAGAGTCACAGTAGAAAGGTTGTTTCAGAGCTAATCATGTAATCATGTTTACATGCCCGCCGCGTGTTCTGCCCTGGGACGTCCGTTCGTCTACACGCACACACACACACACACACACACACACACACACACACACGCACACTCCCACACCTCGTTGCCACCCACAGCTCTAGACATTGAATAGTCTGCATAATTAAATGGAAAAAAACAGAAACAAACCCCCCCCCCCCGTCTTACGAGTGCAGCCATTGAACGTTCATCTCGGAGGTGTAGTATTTCATCACACACTGCAGCTGTATCCCCGTAGCTGTGCAGTGAACTGACAGCTCTGCTGCACTGGAGCCTGGGAGGAGAGGAGAGAGAGAGAGGAGAGGAGAGAGAGAGGAGAGGAGAGAGAGAGGAGAGGGAGAGGAGAGTCGAAAGAGAGGAGAGGAGAAGAGAGGAGAAAGGGAGAGAAGAGGAAAGGAGAGGAGAGGGAGAGTGAGGAGAGGAGAGGAGAGGTGAGGAGAGAGGAGAGGAGAGTGTCCATCAAAGGCTCCATGGTGTGTATTTCTGTATTCGCTAGTCTCTATATTCCTGATCCCGCCCCTTCATTTGTCCCCCCTGCCTCCCATTGGCTGCACCCCCTCCATGGCCCACCCCCTTCATGGCTCCTCCCGCTTCAGGTACATACCAGCAAGATGAGACAGGCGGGTGATGATGCCATTAAACACTAGGAGTGGGAAAACAGAAAAGATACCCAAGGTTAAGGCTAGGTCATGGTGAGGGCACGCTGAGGTCACGGTGTTGTCCCTCTAACCTCTAGCTAAACGATTCATTGCTGACATCGACAGTATTTGGAGAAAACATCTAATCACTAGTTGCCAACAAACAAAAGCTTCCATGGATTGTTAATCTATTATATTGTATATAAAGTTATTTTTACAGTCTCTATTGGTGACCTGCCTATCTGATACAAAAATTTGGTAAGGCTATGCTAGACTATGTTACTATAGGTATACTATAGTGTCCATTGGTCCTCTGCCTATTTGATACAATGCTAGGTTAGGATATGCTAGGCTAGGCTAGACTAATTAGGTATACTGTAGTGTCTATTTGTCACCTGCCTATCTGATAGAAAGGATGGGATATCCTTGGCTAGGCTAGGCTAGTCTAGGCTATGCTAGGCTAGTTAGGTATGTAGTGTCTATTTGTCACCTGCCTATCTGATACAATGCTAGGTTAGGCTAGGATATGTTAGGGTAGGCTAGTTAGGTATACTGTAGTGTCCAATGGTCACCTTCTCCAGAGACGTCTAACTGCGACATATCTTTTCCTCTGTCATCGCTGATGGTGGCCTTGTACACTCCTGCAGACTTCTTGGAAAACTAGGACAGAGAAACAAAATGTTAGCCTAGCCGTCCTTATTTAGAAAGAAAGAAATGTTAGCCTAGCCTGACTGACATTGCCAACACAGAGCAGAGATTTGTTGGCATAGCCTGATTTAGCTAGCATAGCTAACAGACAAACTGGCACTTTAAAAAAAAAAATTGAAAGAAAATGTTTTAAGACAATTAGAACCAGATTCAAAGTGTATGTGTGTCTGTGTGTGTGTGTGTGTGTGTGTGTGTGTGTGTGTGTGTGTGTGTGTGTGTGTGTGTGTGTGCGTGAGCGTGTGCGTGTGTCTTACCAAGGCAAGTGGAAGTTTGCAGACACCGGAGGTGAGGTCGGCAGCCACGGTTGGAACTATTTCCTGGTCTTCTTTGAACCAGTGGAAGGCAGACTCCTTTTTCAGGTTGGAGACCTTTAGCACACAAAAAGAGTCGGCCACCTTAACTAACCCATGGAAGAGTATCTTTCCCCAACAATAATCTGACTTTCCTCTTTTATAGTACTAACACCCACGGGACAAAGTTAAAAGTACTAACGAGCATAGGTAAATACCATGAACTACCCGTTCGGTAAGGATTGTTTACCTTGCAGACCAGAGAGACAGAGCAGTCGTCTCCAACGTGGGCAGACAGGAACTCACTGAAGTGGGGGCCTGGGCGAGGAGGACGAGGAGGAGACATTCAGAGATGAAGGGCAGAAGGAGAACTTGTAATTTTAATGATCGTGATGAGAACTGACAGCTTTGGGATGGTACCACATGTCACATGACCATCTGACAACCCCCACACACTTTCTGGAAGGTTCTAGAGTCTGAGTAATCATACTCTTATCATTACATTATTCTAGTGTGTGTTTAAGTGAAGGTTCTAGTGTGTTCCATAGAGGTGTTCTGGTGAAGGCTCTAGTGTTTTCCATAGAGGTGTTCTGGTGAAGGTTCTAGTGTGTTCCATAGAGGTGTTCTGGTGAAGGTTCTAGTGTGTTCCATAGATGTGTTCTGGTGATGGTTCTAGTGTGTTCCATAGAGGTGCTCTGGTGAAGGTTCTAGTGTGTTCCATAGAGGTGTTCTGGTGATGGTTCTAGTGTGTTCCATAGAGGTGTTCTAGTGAAGGTTCTAGTGTGTTCCATAGAGGTGTTCTAGTGAAGGTTCTAGTGTGTTCCCTAGAGGTGTTCTGGTGAAGGTTCTAGTGTGTTCCATAGAGGTGTTCTGGTGAAGGTTCTAGTGTGTTCCATAGAGGTGTTCTGATGATGGTTCTAGTGTGTTCCATAGAGGTGCTCTGGTGAACGTTCTAGTGTGTTCCATAGAGGTGTTCTAGTGAAGGTTCAAGTGTGTTCCATAGAGATGTTCTGGTGAAGGTTCTAGTGTGTTCCATAGAGGTGTTCTGGTGAAGGTTCTCACCCTCTTTGACTCGTATGTACTCCCTCCGCTGGTAGTCCGCCTCTGCCAATGCCGCCTTGAAGGCTGAGGCCCCCAACGCACACACACACACACACAAAGAAAGCAGAATGAATATTTAACAATACAATCTGGACCTTGCCCCCTCCGTCAGTGACCTGTGTGTTTGTGTGTGTGTGTGTGTGTGTGTGTGTGTGTGTCTCCGTACCGTCCCCTATGAGCACCAGGGAGGACTGGGCCGTTCCCCCTCCATCAGTGACCTGACAGGTGAACGTTCCCTCACTGTCCTCAGTGAAGTGGTCCAGGGTGAACTCTATGACCCCCGTGGCCACATCGTGACCCTGCTGGTTAGGCTGTGGGGTCAAGGGGGTGGGGGGGTTGGGGGCAGTGGGAGGAAGAGGAGGAGCGGAGAGGGGGGAATCAAGTCAAATGTGTTTGTATAGAACATTTCACAAACCAAGGCAATTCAATGTGCTTTACACAAGCAAGCTTTAACACATTTTGAGAAGGGGAGAGGAAGAGGAGGAGGGTGATTATGACTGCCTATAGGGAGAGGAAGAGGAGGAGGAGGAGGGTGAGCATATCTGGCTATCAGATATTGTTAGGGTGCAGCTCAGTTTAAACTTCTACACCGTTTCATTTGATAACTACTGAGATGGGCACAAATAGTGAATAGGTAAATGATCAAAACTGTAAAAAATTAAGAAGTTGTACAATAAAAATGTGAGTGAATAAAGGAATGTATTTATCGAAATACTGCTTGTACAGTGCCTTGCAAAAGTATTCACCCCCCTTGACATTTTTCATGTTTTGTTGCCTCACAACCTGGAATTAGAATGGATTGTTTGAAGGTTTGCATCATTTCATCCAGAGAACATGCCTACAACTTTGAAGATGTGATTTTTTTTTTATTGTGAAGCAAACAACAATTAGGACAAAATAACAGAAAACTTCAGCGTGCATAAATATTCACCCCCCTAAGGTCAGTACTTTGTAGAGCCGCCTTTTGCAGCAATTACAGCTGCAAGTCACTTTGGATAAGTCTCTATGAGCTTGCCACATCTTGCCACTGGGATTTTTGCCCATTCCTCAAGGCAAAACTGCTCCAGCTCCTTCATGTTGGATGGTTTCCGCTTGTGAAGAGCAATCTTCAAGTCTGACAACAGATTCTCAATTGGATTGAGATCTGGGCTTTGACTAGGCCATTCCAACACATTTAAATGTTTCCCCTTAAACCACTCGAGTGTCGCTTTAGCAGTATGCTTCGGGTCATTGTCCTGCTGGAAGGTGAACCTCCGTCCCAGTCTCAAATCACAGGCAGACTGAAACAGGTTTTGCTCAAGAATATCCCTGTATTTAGCACCATCCATCTTTCCCTCGACTCGAATCAGTTTCCCAGTCCCTTCTGCTGAAAAACATCCCCACAGCATGATGCTGCCACCACCATGTTTCACTGTGGGGATGGTGTTCTTGGGGTGATGGGATGTGTTGGGTTTGCGCCAGACATAGCGTTCTCCTTGGTGGCCGAAAGGTTCAAATTTTAGTCTCATCTGACCAGAGCACCTTTCTCCATACATTTGGGGAGTCGCCCACATGCCTTTTGGCAAACTCAAAATGTGCCTTCTTATTTTTAACACTAAGTAATGGCTTTTTTCTGGCCACTCTTCCATAAAGCCCAGCTCTATGGAGTGTACGGCTTATTGTGGTCCCATGTACAGATACACCAGTCTCTGCTGTGGAACTCTGCAGCTCCTTTAGGGTTACCTTTGGTCTCTGTGCTGCCTCTCTGATCAATGCCCTCCTTGCCCGGTCTGTGAGTTTTGGTGTGTGGCCCTCTCTTGGCAGGTTTGTTGTGGTACCATGTTCTTTCCATTTGAAGATGATGGATTTGATGGTGCTCCGGGGGATCATCAAAGATTTGGATATTTTTTTATAACCCAACCCTGACTTGTACTTCTAGACAACTTTGTCCTTGACTTGTTTGGAGAGCTCCTTGGTCTTCA